>JAHWFP010049339.1:0-23622 GCA_023313725.1 Lithobius niger | reverse complement strand
TTTTTTGCTCAGTTAATTTATTGGCTTTTTTCGCTTTCATTTTACATGTGTCTACTGTCCACCGATTTTTGTTTTCGAAAAAACGCAACATTAGAAATGGATACTTATGTTTAGTTTCCGCCGAAGGTAAATACATGTAAATATCCCACTGGTAGACTCCTAACAGTAACTATGTACAGCTACAAGGGTGATATTCACATGTTTATGCACTCGTAGTGCAATGAAACGTGGTATCATACAGTTAGTTACCTGCAAACATAATGTGGAACAGACTACAGGTTGGCAAATGCGTTGGTTTATAGATCTAAGAACTAAGAAAGCTCTAATGTTGCATTAAGCAATGGACAAACTTTTATTCCGATTCATTTGCTACAAATTAAAGAGCATGAGCAAAGCTCCTGATTTGGTCAAACGCTGATGGAAGTATAATCGGGTTCTTTACTCTTTTGTTTTATAAAAAATGATATCAGTCATCCCTATACTCGTAATACCGTGCCACAACAATTGACAACAACAAAAAACTAACAATTTCCCCGCCAAGGTGTTAATCAGAACCAAGAGTAAAACTTGAGTGAAGTTGTGTTGCGGGCCAATGTTGGAACCTGGCCATCTGGCTACGGATAAATTTAACAGACTTGACGTAACAAACCCACCAGTAATCATATTGATCAGAGTAGTCTTGCCAGCTCCATCTGGTCCCAATAAAGCAGTAATCTGACGCTCATAAACTTTAAGTGACACATCTTCTACAGCGAATTTGTCACTTTTGTTCCGAATATAATGCTGAAACAATATACCATTGGATATTAAATATAGTATTTATGAATTCATTCCCTAATGAAACAATGTTTCAAATGACAGTTGATTAGTTAACTCACACACACAAAATGTTCAAAAACTCCAATGTTGTGGGTACGAATAGTATTTTCCATTTTCAATAGTATTTTCTATTTCCAAAAAGAAAAGAAACCAAAAAAAGTAGGCCTAGTGTATTACTTCAGATGAAACCTGTATACTCTAAAGTGTCGTGTGTAGCATTAAACTGGTTTAATAAGCATGAAACAGTACAATTTTTAAACAGGTAAACGAAAAGTAGAAATCTGATGAATGTTTGCCATTTGAACTATAGCAAAGGGGACAGAGTGAGATTTTCTTATCTATACACGCAAATTAGATTATGCAATATCAAAAACTGCAGTGTACCAGTTGGAAGAAAAACAGTATTTGTGGGAGTTTACTCTCTTACTACTTTCGAAAAATTAAGCAAAGAACACTTTTAGTTTCACGACTAGCAAGAGTAATGCCTTATATACTTCAAGCAGGCATCCTACGTTATAGAAAAGAAGTATGAAAAGTACTTTTTGATATTTTATGGTAACGTTTATTTTTGTGCTGCCTTCATATTTACGACTCTGCTCTTTTTTTTTATCTCGCTACTTTGATAAATTGTGACGTCATTTCTACTATTCACATATGGAAGGGGGTGTATGGAGCAAAATATGGCAACTTCTAAAACAGGGATATCGAAACGTTTCATGGAAGAGTGCCGATTTTAGAAAATAAGATATTCCCAAACTGAAAAAACTTGTTAGATTCTGTGTTATGACTTTACTTGGCTTAATTTACCAACTATAAGCCATAAGTCAAGAATGACCAATATTCAATAATTCACTATTATTCTACCTTAAAATATATAGACTCAATAAAGACGATAGTAAGTTTTCTTTAAGGCCAGATTGAATTACGTGATTGGTTTACAATAATGGTCCTGCTATTTATCCTAGCCAGGTATCGCTAATCAGTATCGGTTTCGGTAACTAACGTACACAACCGATACTTCTTACCAATATAACATTAACTTATTAACAGCAACAGTCTTACAACGTCCATTTATTATTATCAGAATAACATTAGCATTAGCTTAGCAGACGACACTCAGTGCACTTGGCCTCTGCCTCATGCACTTTTAAAAGCTACCACATGCGGCCCTATCCAGATACTGAGTAGACATCAATGGTCTGGCCGGGAGCCAATCAGCTCTCCCGGCAATCGCAGACGACTCTATATCCCTCGGGTCTTTTTTTTATGAGAAAGCATAGACTGAGCCATGCTGATTTGCATTCTTTAATTACGCCGATGCTGACTAATTCTTCTAACTACTTGTCCAAAATTTCCCGTTGATGGAAGGGCACCCTGTAGATTTTATACCTTACTGGGGCTGATGACCCCGTTTCGATGTTCACTTCATAGTTTTCGTATGTTCCAAGATCGAATTCATTCTTGCTGAAGGCGTCCTGGTGTGTTTTGAGCATGTCCAAAAATTGCATTCGCTCTTCTTCGTTTAAATATGGTAAATTGAATTTAAACTTCAAGCTGTTCTATTCGTCTTCGGAAAAAGGTCTTTGTTCAGTTGCTGCGTCTGACGGTAGCGTTGTGTGGGCTGACCCGATGCTGTTAATGTCAATGGACTGTGCGCGTTCCTTTGTCTGAGTGGGCCTTAAAGGAAGGGAAAACTCAGATTCGGTTTCGAGATTGGCTTTTGTTGAGTCGGTGTAGTCTCCTTTCGTGTTGGCTATTGTCCCTGTGCATCCCTTTGTCTGAGTGGGCCTTGGAGGGGGAAGTAAGTCAGGTTGGGATCCGGGATTAGATAGGGAAGTGGCTGATCTTTTGTCCGTGGTCTCTTTTGTGCGTGCTCTCACTATTGTAAGAGTTGAGTCTTCGGGAGGGGGATTATCTTTTGTTGATGGAGATGCCGGATCCTCATCATTGTTCTCTTCGTCATTGTATTCTCTGTTGTGTAGTGGCCTAAAATAGAACCCGCCTTTAGAAATTGATCCTCCCCGGATGTGTTAATAGCAATAATCGGAATTAAATCAGTAGGGCTAGTGTTAACCAAACATCTGGCAAGAAGGATTGAAATTTTTTTGCATTGTGGCAAAAATATGCCACTTTGGTGTTCGTGATAGGCTTGGTGGAGAACGCCACAAATTTTTGTCTCGCTCTTGTTTACCAAAACAACATCTTTGTACAAAGAAACCGGTACCTCAGCGTAATATTGTTGAGGTGTCGGATTCCAAATAGATCGTAGATTTTCTGTTGTTTCGTCATCTGAAGAAATATTGATCGTTGCAATATGCTCAGTTGTAACATTATAATTTTCGAAATTAATTAGCTCCTTAATTAGCTCCATAATTTTCCCAAGCATCAAAAGGCGATGGAGACAAATTAAATTTGAGATCCCCTATTTCTAAAATTTGTTCCGAACAATTTAACTTAACCAATTCTGGTTGGTTAGACAAAAAATCGTAACCCAATAAAATGTGGATTTTCCCAAAACTGCCATCGGGAACGACTCTGAACTGCTGGTTTGTGGAAAATCCGCATTTGCTTATTTCAGCGATCACTATTTTTTCTGTTGTTATCCTTTTTCCACCGACACCTATTAAATTGACGGGAGCTACTGTTTTGACTTAGTGACATTTAATTTGTGGGTTTCGCAACAATTCTCGTGCAGTAGACGATGCGATCAGCGAAACACCTGCTCCGCTGTCTAAAAGTGCTACTTTACTCAAAGTGCCGAAATTAAAAATTAGATGAGGCCTTGGGTGAGCAGATTTTGAGTTGTAGCCTATACAGTCGATTCGAGTGTGATTTGATTCTTCTTTGTCGTTTGCTTCGTTCCTTGGGTCTAGTTCTAAAAGTAGGCCAGTAGTCTCAATCGCGGCTGCTAGATGGACTTGGTATGGCGTTGGTATGGAGTTGGTATGGCTGCCTGATAGCTCGGATTTTTCTCGTTGCTCCGTTTTCCTTTTTTCTTCTCGTTTTTTACGTTTTTCTTCTGAAATGGCTTTGGGGTTTGATGTGCTGTCCCAATAAATAAGACAGATTGTTGGTGATGTTACAGATGGAATTAAAGGGATGCGTAGCTTCCATTCTTGCTGGTTATGGTCGGAAATCTTGATTTCTTCGCCGGAGTGAATTAAATGTGATTTACGTTTGTTGGTGTCTGACGTGTTTCGGAATTCGACTATCCCGTTGTCTCCGATTAATTCCAGAATGATGGGGTTGTTTGATCTTGATAAATTTAATTCTGAGTGGAAATTTGTGGAGTCGATGCCGTCTTCGAATAGTGTTAACATGACTGAGTCGCATGTTAGCTTGAAGGTTTTGTTAATTTTGTTGAGTAGCTCCGAAAAATTCGGTGTGAGGTGCGAGTTGAGGTTTAAAGCTGGGGCTACGTATTTATCGGGAATAGCACCGAAATACAAAGCTAGTCTTGGTAGTGTCAGCGTCCTGTCTTTTAATGCAAGTTTTTGTTGATGCCAGTCGACTTTAGAATAAAGATCTAGGAGTAAACCTGCAGCGTTGATTGTTGAATGGATTTTTTTGCTGTTGAATAATTTGTTAGTTTGTTCTCTAGGCGTGGGGGTGGGGGTGGATGATGGAATTTCAGGATTTATGGTATTAGTTACGTTGATCTGAATTTTTTCCGTACTGCTGTACCCTGCTAACTCAAAAAACCTGTTACTTTTTGAGCTGAGATCTAGTTTTTTTACTGCTGGGTTGTTGAATTGCGTGGCTGAACGAAGTTTGCGTTGCTACCTCCGTGTTTGTTGTTGTTGTTACGGCGTTTGAAGGTGCTTAAGTTGAGTTGGGAATTATCCCTAGTACCCTGGTTGTAGTTTCGTTGTTGGTTCAGGTTTTCTCCATGTTGTTTGCAGCTGCCTTGGCCGCCTCTTATAGGGATGGGTTTGCCTAGTTTTTCTAGTCTTCGTGTGTTTGCCTGCCGTACTGATTCTAGGTGGTTGTCTTTAGTTCTACAATTTTTGCTTAAGTGGTTTTGGCCGTAGCATTTGAAGCACGAGCGTGTTTCTTTTCTTTCCGGCTGGAAAGCGTCGACTCTTGCTTCGTTTACTGTTTTTCTTAGCTTGAAGTTGTTTACTTCTCTTCTTTTTTGTTCTAGTTCTTGCATAATCTTGGCTAATTCGTCTGATGCTACGGTTACAGTCTTGTCGGAATGAGAAGCTGCTGCTGCTGTGTTGTTTAGTTGGTTGGCTGGATTTTTCCGTGTTGGTTGTGGTGTATCGCCACTTTCCCAGTCTGCGATCTCGGTCTGTCTCTTCAATGTTAGGTTTAACATTTCTTCCCAAGTCTTTGGATTCATGGTGGCTAGATACGTCTCTATCTTCTCTGGCATGGCTGCTTTGAAAGTGCACCTCAAGCCTTGGTCACTTGCTCGTTCTTTTAAAATCTTCTCGATATCACTTTTACCTAACTGTGTCATCCAAATCTCCGATGCCATAATTTCTAGCCTATCCGCAAAAGTGTTGACGTCTTCGTCTTCCATCATTCGAGCATGCTGGAATTTATTTCATGTGGATTCAGCGCCTCCTCGGCCGAAACCTTCGATGAGGGCAGTTTTGAATTTGTTCCATGTAGTTATCCTAGAGATCAGTGGGCTTGTAGCTATGAATCGGGCTGCTATTCCTACGCATTTATTTGACGCTGCCGCAATTAGCTCGCTGTCAGGGAGATTAGGATCAATTTTCCTAAGATTGTCAGTTAGAAACAGAAAAGTGAAAATGTCCGTGTTATTTTCAGCCGAAAATTTGATTAGGCCCTTCTTTGAAGTTCAGACGTCTTCCCACATTCGTGCTTTGCTTCTGTTGGAATTTCTGTTGCTATTACTGGGTTGATTTGTGTCTATCTTCTCGACAATCTCCCTCAACTGCATCTACATTGCTAGTGTTAGCTTCTTGTAGGCCTGTTATGATTCGTGACAGATGGCTGTTATCGGAAAATGTTGGGCTTGCTGCTGCGTTAACGTGGTGACGGCGAGGGGTGGGGGAGCGTCTATGCCGGTTTGCCATTCTGTCTAAAACTTCTTGAGTTCTTGAGTTGGGGAGCGGTAACGGTAATTGTCCCTAACGTTATCGTCGTAACGTAAATTTCTTGATGAATAGGCCCGATGTTGTGGTGATCTACTTCTGGAGTGGGACCTAAAATTTCTTTTTTCCCTATTTGGTGATTCGCTACGTGAACGATGTGGTGGGGGATCGTGAATAGGGCTGCTTGAAGCGTTGACTTCCCTGCTAAGCTTAGCTGCTGGCTGTTTATCAGCTGCCGTGCTACGCTGTTTAGCAGGTGCTTTTGCACGCGAGTGCATTGTCTGCTCTGCCGAGGCGGAATCGGCTGCTGGGCGGAAAGAGCAGGTGCATCGGTGGTCTCCTGAGCGGGAGGAACAGGTGGAATTTCACCGCATTGGGCGGGCAAGACTGGGGCTTGCGCGTCGGCCTGACGACGGGGTTTCAGAATAGCTCTACCGCTAGACGAATGCTTTAAATTCTTCCTAATTTTAGGATTAGTCTAGTGCTTTTGCTAGCTGTAGTTGACTTTTTGTAACTAGGCATGGTTATTATGACCTGTGAATCACTCTAAGTTTAACTGGGGATTTTTTTTTCATATTTAGGGTAGCCTACTTGCTCTACGTTTTTTTTTCTTATTTGGGTAGCCTACTTGCTCTACTTTTTTTTCTTATTTAATCCGAAAAATCGCTCCTTTGCTCAATAATAACTGTAACGTGCTGCTGTTTTCTTAATGATTAGGCGTGGGTATTGTTCGAATTATCACTTCGACACCATTGTAAATCTCTCGTAATATCTTCTATTGCAAGACCTTACGGAGACACAGTGGTACGATAATAATAATCGTACCGTCGGCACAAATGCTAATAATCTAACAACAGCACATAAAGCAATAAATGAGCAAAGTAAGGGAGTCCATACAAGTTCTACGATCCGAAAGCTATTTATTCAATTATTTAGGGTTAGGGTTATCCCTCCCTTTAAATCAGTTAAACTTCGTAATATTAATTTAAAGCACTCCTAAAATAATTGGACCAAGGGAAAATAAAAGAAAGGGGCTTTTATACAAGATGCGCCCTTTCTTAACTCTGAACCGGACTTAGGCTCTAAAAAAATGAAGCTCCTTCAAAATTTGGCTAAGTCCGATCGTAAAAATTACTTAACTCAGAATAAATCAGGCTGGAATCCTGGGGCGGTCGACTCAGTGACAAGTGGCTTTTTAGAGTCCAAAATCGTCGGGTGAGAGAGAGAAAAAGGCCAGGGAGGTCGGTTATAAAGGGGGCCCGTATCCTGGTCTATTATATTGCTGAAGATGCGCAATTGACCGACGCGGCCTCAACGCAGTTACTGAATCAGTCTCAGTACCCCTGCCCATCATCACAGAAGCACTCGTAAATCTCAACGGCGCCAAATACTTCACCAAGCTAGATTTTCGAATGAGATTTTTTCAGCTGAAGCTAGCTGAGTCTGCCATGAAAAAGACAGCATTCCAGAGTGCTAACAAGGTGTATTGTTTTTCCAAACTTCCAATGGGTTTGAAAGTAGCTCCCCCCCACTTCCATTTCTGCGCCCAGCAGATTTTCGCAGAGATTTTAGGCGCCTACTGTACGATCTACCTTGATGACGTGCTTCTCAGCTCCTTAAATTTCCGAGCCCACCTACTACACGTCAGCAAAGCCCTCTCACTAGTGGAGAAATCGAAAACGAAACTCAGCCCCGAGAAATGCATTTTCGCTGCAAAACAAGTCAAGTTTCTTGGATGTATCGTCAACGAAGATGGAATACAGCCAGGCAGAGACAAGATTAAAGCCATTGAACTCTTCCCACAGCCTAAAAACGTCAAAGAAATACGCAGATTCATCAGAATGTGTGGATTTTTTCGCCGAGACATCCCTTCCTTCTCAGCTTACTCAATGGGCCTTACCAAGCTCACCAAGAACAAGAAGAATGCGAAGTTTATATGGGACAAAGAAGCAGACGACGCTTTCAAGGGACTAAAGAAGGCTATGGTAAATGCAGCAACCTTACGCCACCCAGATTTTTCCAAACCTTTTTACGTCGAGGCTGACGGAAGCGACGTAGCCCTTGGCGGCTGCCTCACACAAGTACACGACGGCATCACCTACCCCTTAGCCTATACTTCAAGAACCTTGACACCTGCCGAGAAAAAGAAAAGTACTACCGTAAAGGAAATTTTAGCAGCGGTACACGCTTGTGAAACTTTTCGTACCTATCTCCTTGGTAAATCCTTTTTTTTTTGGCATCAGACCACATGGCTCTGTATTTTTTATACAACAGTAGTGGATTATCTCCTAAACTAGAGAAGATACTAAGAAGACTAAGGGAATACGACTTCGAAATTCAACATAGGCCTGGCAAGCTTATACCTGTGAGTGATACTCTATCGCGAGTAGAGATACCACTTTGTGTACTAGACTCACAATTTCCTGACTGGACACGAAGCCACGTCGTAGCAGAACAGAAAGCAGACGACTATTGCGGAAAAATCTGGCACAGCATCAAGGACAGGGAGCCAGCAGACGTCATAGATGCCAGTAATAAAAGAAATATTTATTAGAAGGACTTCGACGGCATGCTATACAGAACATGGCTAAAAGACCCTTCACAAGGAAGATTAGAAGATATAGCCCAAGTTTGCATCCCCGAAGCTCTAGTAAACTTCTGTATTCGCGACTACCACTCCTCCCCCGCAGCTGGCCACCGAGCAGCCAAAAGCACCCTCAAGCTTATCCAGCTACACTGTTCCACGATCAGGGACATCGATCACTACGTGAAGACATGCCTCGTCTGTCAGCAGTATAATCTCCCTAACAAGCCATACAAAGCAACACTCAGAGCCTACAAGCCTCTACAGAGACCAGGAGAGAGTTGGTCTATGGGTTTGATAGGAAGATTAAACACCACTCACAAAAATAACGCCTATGTGATGACGCTCGTGGATGATTTCAGTCGCTACGTCATCGCTTTTGAAATTCCCGACAAATGAGCCGAAACTAGAAAAAGAAGAATTTTGTACCCTTAAGAAAGAATTATTCCAATCCTTACTTATGTACATCTCATTTTCGAAAGAAATTCGCACTAATGAAAAGTCGTGGTTTTTACCAACGTGATTGTTTAACGCGTCAGACTCATTAAACGACACAATATTACAAGTACTACACTGAAAGACGACGGATTTAAAAATAAAAATCTTGAATTCATCTATTTCAAAAGTAAACTATATGGCACTACGAAAATGATAGCCCATAAAATCACAGGCCAATTCATTTTCAATATAAATAAAACGAAAAAAAGAAAACGATCCTTTTGTTTCGAGTTACACGACGTAACTTTTGCTACTCATTGTCTAGACAATCTTTCATCATATGTACGGCATATAAGAAAAAAATAATTTCCTGTTTAAAAAAAAGGTTTGCTAGCGCAGAACAGAAAGTTACTGAAAAAGAAATCCTCAAACTAAAAAAGAAAAAAAGAAAACTCACCAATGGTCCAGGGGTTCGACCAGCCGTGATTCCTGCGCACGTTGGGAAGGGGGGGGGGGGGCCAAGCGCTTGTCCGGTTTGAGACACGGTTTGTCTTTGTATATAGTCCGAAATTTAAACGAGGAGGAGATAGGTTTTTTTAATTATTTTGTTTATTAATCACGTGCTAAATCTGGTTCTAAAGTGTTGAAATGAAGTGTGCGAAAAGGAGTCAGACTTTTAAAACAGAAAATCTCCGTCACATTCTTTAAAGGATTTCGTGGCCAACAATTTTCCCTCCTTCGACCGACGCTGCATGCACGCTCCCGCGAGCAGTGCGTGCTATGGGGTGCGGCATTGAATTGCAGAGACAGCACAACCATTTAAAATTAAATGTTGGCTGTTTACTGTTGGTAATATAACATAACATCGAGTTTAAAATATTGTGTAAAAGGTTTTTGAACTCTACTACAATTTTGTTTACTGCGTAAACCTAATTCCAGCTCCGCCTTTTAAACTTAAAATGGCCCAATTGGCCTACCATACGCCATACAAGCCCGGCGCTCACTGTCACCCGCGCTGTCACCAGAAATTGGTCGCGCTGGCCGATTTAATGTATTTTTTTAAGATGTCGGAAATAATTTGAATACAGGACTGCCAAGAGAATACACTATTCAACAACCTTCATTTTAAGAAAATAAAAACGTAATGTTAGAGAATGTAACGCTAGCTAAGCCTTTTATTCCTAAAGTTGGAATATTCCATTTGTCCCGGATCTCTTATTGACAACACCTGTTCGCCTGCGCCCGAGCTACGAGTCATCCACACGTGGTCGTAAGCGAGCCTTCTTGGTTAAGCATGGTTTTCCGTGAATATTTCAATTCTGAAACATGTGGCCTTCCTTTATCCACCTCGTTAAGTGGAGTGTTGTTGCCAATTTTACTGTATACCGATATAATCAAGATTTCTTGATACAACCATTTTTATCTTTTTTGGAATAGTTAGTTAAAAATTTTAGGTTTGTGCCCTCAGAAACTGGATTACGCTACTACGGTTTTTGTCACAACCTAACTTGTGTAGGAGGAACAGACAGCAGATAAGGTAGGGCATTTTATGTTTTCGACTGACGGATGCAATGCAATCATGTAGCCACATCCGGGTGCCTCTGCCCCGGGTGCATCTGGAATTTATAGCTGGCGGCCGTCGGGTGATGGCAAGATGTTAAAAATTACGCATAGCTATTGTGCTATTAGTTTACGATTTTTTTTACTGGCGGAGGGGAATACATAGCGGCGTAGCTACAGGGTGGCAAGGGTGCCACCGGCCCCCAGCCTCAGGAAAAACAGAAAAACACTTATTTAAATTTAAAAAGGCTCTTTTGTAGTACACTAGTTTTATTTAATTTGACAGAAGGTGTATTTTAAAAATGAATTTTGAGTCTCGCCGTCTCCCATCCCCCATGATTAAAAAAAATTTGGTGGCCCAAAAAAACGCACGAGCTGAAAAATTTCACCAAGTTGAAACTTTTTTCCACATTTTTTTTTCAAAAAAAGTGAAAATAGGTACCACTTGACTGGAGTACGAAAAAGGGGTCCCTGTTTTTACTATGACAAAAATAAAAATTATTTAAAAAATATGGACTTAAACATATTTCAGCTCGTGCGTTTTTTGTGGGCAATCCTGTACATTAGGGATGCCACCGGCCCCACCTAACGTACCTACGCCATTGGCTGTTTTAACCTTTAGATTCGTATGCTAGTGTTCATTTAAGCTTTTGTACGTAAATATTTGGTCACGTTTATTTTAGACCTACATTATGTATGCTGTAGTTGGTAATAAATAATTCAAGAGGTCGACCTGTAAAATGAAAGGACTGGGGGTGATAGCCCTATAGCACCCATGCCCCCACTCCCCACGCAAATCCATCACTGGATCGCCACCGAGCCAACTGGTTGGTGGGCGATATTTTTATTTATTTTTTTTATTAGTTTTCACCCTGAACAAAAACAGGTTTGTTATGAATAAGCCTCGTCATTCACAGAATTAAAAAAAAAAAGAATCTTTAACGTTCCCATTTCTAGGCGTTACACTTTTTGTAACTACATCCTTGAAAGGCCTTGAATTTTTTCCTTGTCGTAATTTAAAATAATGCCCTAGCTTCTATTTTACAAATACAAAACTTGTAGTTTGTTTAAAATAACTTGAACGTTTGTCCTAAACTTTGCCTAAATTAAAACATTTTGTTGTTCCGAGCGCTGCAATCAGTTGTGTCAAGGCTATTTAAACAACAGAAACGAAAGAAAAAACCCTGCAGAAAAAAAGATGATTGGGGAAGAACCCCAGGAAAAAAGCAAAAGGACAAGCCTTTCCTGGTGAAACTCCTTATCTTGCCTGTGAAATCTGAGCCAAGGCAATTGACCTAACCTAACCTATGACTAACTACAAAGAAAAATGTATACAAAACCATCCCCTCCCCCAGCTTTTCACTGTGCACCATTAAATTGGTTTACGGCTCTCACCCAGTTCAAGTTGATTAATTAAGGTCTCGGGGAAAAATTGCATCGGTCTGGGAAAAGACCTTGAAAATTATGTTGATTTCGGAAAACATCCTCGAATGTTCTTGAATTTAATGTGTGTGTTTTTGTGCGAAACGTGAAGGCACGACTCACCACGACAAATTTAAGTTTGTGTACTGTAGCTGCTTGCCTGCAAAGAGTTGATGGAATTCTAGTTTTGTTTTCAAAAAACTTATTAGGTTTTTTTTTTCATTAACTGAGAAGGACGTTTAAATCACCATGGTTAACAGAAAACAAAACGCTACTAGCGAATAAAATTACCAACCTTCACCTAGTTTTTAATTTTGCCAACTACAATTTAGCAGGGACCCTAACCAAACTTTGTTTTGTAACCTATTTAGTTTACGTTAACTAATTATGGGCTACCAGAAAAAAACAATGCTAATAAAATAGGTAACTTAATTCCTAATTTTTCTAACTGTGCACGAATTTTGAAACCTTAATTGATAGCCTTTCACTAATTCAGAAAACGAAAACCCTTGGCAGGAACCCTTTACAGACTACACAGCTCCAGCTTTATATCGAATCATATTGCTGGAGCTCTCTGCAGGAATTGTAGGAGACTTGTTCTAGCCTAGTATCACTTATCCGAAAAAAAAAATACTGGGCGTTTTCCCCAAGGGCTGTTGTTACGTTTTCAAAATGGCATTGTTTGGTTGTTTTGGTTGTTTTAATGGCAGCATAAAATTGCGATTTTTCACACTAATTCGCATTATGAATATCATATACATTACATAGGCTGAGAAAACACAATAATATTAAGAGACATGAAGGGGCCGTGGGTAAAGAAGCAGTCAGTTGTAGCCTGTGGGGAGCGATGGTGAATTTTTTTCGTCTGTGTGGTTGCTTCTTGATTGGGCATGGAGCTGGGCACGTAGTGTGATAATATATAAGTCCATGATTTGGGTTTGGGCATATAATTCAACCAAGGCTGCACACTGGTCTTCACTGCAGTCCGCATGTTACGACAGGTCTTTGTTTATTATGTTATTTTATTAATAAAAATAGCATCCAAAAATTATTTAATATCGGCAGCCTTTTTTTTTTGGTGTAAATTTCCCAAGGGACTGCAATAGTCAGAATTACGTCAAGTAGCCTACATCTCAGCTAATTAACCTAAATGGACCTAATTAGGCTAACTGGATAAATGGTGGGAAGAGGGTCGCAGCAGGGCCTAGGCTGCAGAGCGCAAACAATTTTTTTTTTCATCTTAAAAAAACTTTCGCACTCATTTACTTCCATAACTGCTTCAAAAACGGAGCTTTATGACAAGCTCTATTTTACATCGGTATGCACAAAAAAAATTTCTTACTTTAAGCCAAGCCTTAGGGCCTATTTCCATTTCGATTACTTAGAAAGGCCATTTAGGAGTGGTCTAAAGTCAAGAATTAGCCTATTATAATTGCGTCCACAATTCTTCAAGACTGTACGCAAAATAAAATATATATATGTAATAATGTTCGAGTTTCGGAGAATGAAGTTCAAGAGTTTGAAGATGAAATTCCATTGCTACCTCAAATGTTTTCGGAGATTTTCATTTTTTTCGTTGGAGGGCGAAGCCAATTTTTAGTAGCAGCGGTATAATAGCAATACCGAGCATTACATGAACAACACAAAGAAAGTAATTTGCCATATATTACACCATATAATGAAAGTTCAGTTAACCTTCATTGTAACCAGTAAGGTTAATCATATCAAAAACTAAAACTGGTAAAAGAGGCCGCCAAGTTTCGAATGGTTCGGCCCTTCAAAGGAGTGATATCAACACACCAAAACATTCGCCAAGTTATTCGCACCGCTTAATAATTCGAAGGTTAAATGAAAACTAGAACATTGCTACTTTCGGTAGCAATGTTCAAGTTTTCATTTAACGTCCAAAGTATTATTCGGTGCGATTAAGTTGGCGAATGTTTTGGTGTGTTGATATCACTCCTTTGAAAGGCCAAACCATTCGGAACTTGGCGGCTCCTTTTACCAGCTTTGGTTTTTGATATGATATCATCCTTTTTTTTAATTGTGTAATAAATTGCCACGTGTAATAAATTGCCAGATGTGTAATGAATTGCCACGTCAACAAGAAATTGGTTTTCAACAATTTTCTACTATCTTTTGCTTATAGGCCGAACCATTCTCAACTTAGTCACCTCTTTATTGGCTTTTGGTTTGGTTTTAATTTTGTTGTAATTTGTTGTATTTAGTTAGTTTTGGTGTGTTGATATCACTCCTTTGAAGGGCCGAACCCCTCTCAACTTGGTGGCCTCCTTACCAGTTTTTGGCTTTGTATAATTTGCTTTGTTTTTACACTTGGTTTATTTTTCGTAAATTGGACGTGAATACAATTTCTTTGCAACGTTGTTTAGATTTATTGTGAGACACTAGTGTGTGCCTAGGCACATACGTCAGTATACACGTTTTCATTGTCGGAACTTTGGCCGTCCAATGAGAGACGATGGCCGACAATACTAACAATGGTTATAACAATATTTTCGTACTTACGAGCCCTCCCATGCCATCCCTGTTACGCCCCCAGGCTCCAAACCATAAAAGGTACGCAGTTCGTATTTGAGTGCAACCATTCGTCCAATTTCATAGCTGGATGCCTACCCGTTATCTCGGTATCGATGAATAATCACTCTGTGGGATTTAACATGGGGATGAGCAGACTAGCTAGCTAGCTAGGTAGTAACACATTTTCAACATTATTGAGGGGCAGATTTTGCATTGAAAGCAGCATAGCTGGCATTCAAACACGAGTTAATTTTTGTCAGGTGGGTCATTGCTCCCGATTTTAACACAATTTAAGCTTTTGTACCGCATTATTTTTCCCCAAGTACCTGAAATGTGCCCAACTATGCTTCAAGATATAAGACACTGACGCAATGGCGTCGCGCTACAATGGTTTACAACCTCGACAATTGAATTGATGTGATGTTTGTTGTGATGTTTGTTGCCTAACTTGGCGCGACACATTAGTGTGTCTAGATTAGATAGGTCATCAGAGTGCTTTACAGTCCAGCGATATTGTCAACTAGGTGAGCTCTACGAACAATAGTTTTCTTAGCTTCATCGAATAAAAAAATAACACTCCCAGTTTTCATCCATGCAGGGTCGCTTAAATCGTGATTTACGCAACCCTGCATGGATTAAAAGCTGGGAGTGGTTTTTTTGGCAAAAAAATCAATTAACTGAATATTTTATTTAAACCTTTTTTTTGGATTTAAATACTTTTTTTCAAATGTAGGCTACTTTAAAAGTATACACCAAGTGCAGCCAACAGTAAAAAAAAACGCCAGTTAATAAAGGTTTAGTAAGTTATTTGTTCTATACTAAAATTAGCTTCTCTGTAGTAATTAACTAATTGTTATGGTTTTTTTTATCCATTCAGGTAGGCCATTAAGTTTGGATATAAACTAAAATAATATTTTGGCGTCTTTGTCTACCTGTTTCGATGTTCTGATTCAACAAATCAAATTAAGAACTCTGCAGTTTACTGTTCTGTGTAAGATATCATTACCATCTCATTGCCGCATGGTCAGATTGCAACGCTGTAAATGCCTTTAATGAAACTCGTCCTTCAAAGGAAAACAATGTTTCCTTAAGTTAATCTTTAAACTTCAATTTACACATAGTTCTGCTACTTCCGCATCAGTTTATTTACTGTTTTTCTTAAATAATTTATTGTCAATGATTTTTGTTAAGGCTATAATATCGAGACATCCAAGCCTAGCTGTACCCATATAGATTAATGATGTGTAACGATGTACACCTTTGGACATAAAAAATGATCGTACATTACATAATTCAGACATTTTTTAGTTATTGCACTTAAATTTGTATATGTACTGCGGTATGTTGAATTTTGAACGTGATTTTTAATATCAAAGGACAAATTTTATATGACAGTATATTACTAAAGTGAATTAGTGTGTAAAATAACCCTGATAAAATTTGAAATTCCACATTTTTGTGTCGTCTAGTAAAACGAAAAATGACAAATTAGCGAAAATTATGGGGTCTAGTATTGTTATGCCTTATTTTATGTTTGCGATATGTTAAAGTTCAAACACATAGGCTACGGCAAGAAATAAAGTTTCTTCAAACAAACTGCCTTTGCCATAATGGTCGCTGACGTGCATTTACGAGTTATATTTCCCATAAAATGCATTGCGTGTAGTTAGGTTGTAAAACACAACAATAACAACGAGCCGAGGGGGTGTCACATTCTGTCGTAAAAAGTACTCGTGTGATTCGCTCTTTTCTTCAAAACTTCTTTTGATGGAGCCGTACATTGCAAAGCAAGAAAAATAATTGTGCATTAAAAATAAAACGCCCGTACGCTGTCTACCTGGGGGGGGGGGGGGAAATTAAATTTGCGTAAATTTGCCCATTTCACATAAAAAAAATTTATTAACGCCACTGCTCTGTATTACGTTTTGTGGAGCTTCACTTGATTGGTATTTCTGCAACAACTAGCCTTTTAAATCATGCGAAGATGGACCAATAGAAAAAGGACTGTACTAGCCAATAAAATGGCCAACTCTGTTTTCAGTTCAGCTAGCCATAAATTCAAAAAAAATTTCCTTAATAGGCATAAATTTACACAAATTTAGAGGGGGGGGGGGAGAAGCTTCCCATCCCACGTCGGTACAGAAGCCCTTTTGGTTAAGGGAAACTTAGTTCCACTTTAGGATTAGGAAATAGCCTAAAAATTTGTCATTTCAGTGGATTTATTTTGTTTTATTATCTATTATTATTTTGTTTTATTTAGTTAATATTGCATTACTTTATTAATTGGAACTTTGTTACTTCTATAGCTTTTCACGCAAGTGCGATAGCCACAATTTGCAGCCAAGCTCAGAAAAAAAAAGCCACGGACAAAAATAAGTTGAATAAAGATCGTGGAATAAAAATGTGCTGCCCCCTGCACAGAAAAAAAATTGAATTGTCCGTTTTTTCTAGTTTTTTTTTTTCGTGTAGCTGTTGTTCGTTTGCCTTGGCTCGACTTTTACCAGGAAGGTTCAGCAGCTTCACCGGAAAACGTACTTTTTTCTGTGCTGCTTTTATCTGGAGGTTTTTCTTTGGCTTTTTCTTCCCGGTTTTTTTCTCCTAGATTCGTTTTAGCACCCTTGGTACGAATGGTGTGGCTGACTGGATTTCAGTTCGGAATCCGTGTAGAGAAAAAAGAAACCTCTTGGCTTGGGAAGAGACAAGCGAATGCCTGTAGGGCTTGAAGGGTGAGAAACTGGAATTTGTAGCTGGTCACTGGTGCTCCTCCCCTTGGCAGCCCCGTCCCACCCTCCCTCCTTCCCTCACTCACTCGCCTCACTTATGGGCTCAAAAAAACGACTGGCGGTGTATCTTAGCGCACAAAACAGTCGGGTACGTATTGTTTTTTCTCAGAAACCACACTTTCCCTGTGATGTCTACGGTCATCTTTATTTTTTTGTTGCATTTTTTGTTGCATTTTTTGTTAATGATTTGATCCTATGCATCATCGAACATTTCTGATCTTTCCATTAGTTTTTATTTTTTGCGACGTTTTTTTTTATCTCGTGTTCACGGCAAAAGTCATGATCTTGTTTGAGCACAGGAATCAAAATATCCCGAAGGCATACATTAATTTTTACCCATCGCGCAGTTTGCGAAGTGACGGAGTGTTGGAAAGAGAGAGGGAGGGCTGAACGCGTTTTCCGTTTTCGTCTAGCCCAAAGAAAAAGAAAGAAAAAACGTGTTCCTGTCTAGTGTTTGTCTGGCCAAGGTGAGGGAAAAGAAGAACAGCACAGAAGGTAGAGAATTTTTTAAAATTCTTATAAGACAACTTTTAATTCTTCTACGGCTCTTGTTTGAAACTTTTTATTTTACGTGTGCAAAAATTCATGAATGTGAAGACAGAAGGATGAATTTTTTTTATAATTTTTTCTATCTGCAGCTTAAACTACGCGCCGGGGGCGGGGCAGCTGCCACGGCGGTGGCGGCCACCACTCGCCAAAAACCCGCTTCCAAACTCTCAATACGGTTCTCTCCTCATTCATTCATTTCGTAAGAACTTTTTTTTTTAATTGCCAGATACGTGTTAGATAAAACGAAATAACGCAATTGACTTTTTTTGGGGGGGCTAACAGTAGGCCATGAATCGAAGAAAAGTTCTGTTGTAGTGGGCCTCGAGGCCCCCACTCCCCTCCTCTCTCAACCCAATAACCTTTCTCTTGGCGACTCTCAACCAATCATGGACGTGTGATGACGTCATAAATATTTTAGTACTTGAATAACCCATTACATTCTTCAGTCTATGTTAATCCTATGAGAGTGTCTGTAGTTGATAGTTTCGTACTAAAACAGCTGTTACGTCACTTCCTGTTTAGAGAGGAAAAATCAAAAACGACGCCATCTTGGATTTCATTTTCCCCATGTTATCCTACAGGAATCGACCTTCGTAGACCTTTGTTTGGCTGATCAAGCCCTAGGATACTACTGGTGTAGGACGGTCCCTATCTAATTTAAATAATTTCGGTTAGGATTGATGGCAAGAATAGATCTCCACTGTTCAGATTTTCTACATATGTCCATGTCGGGCTAGTCGTCAGGTTCTGGTATGGAATTTGACTAAACAACGCACCACGGCTGTTTGCCTTGACGTGCGTATCCTGAGACTGGGCTAGTCCACTCAGACGGCCTAAGATGCGCTATTTTTGTTTGTCAGTGGCTAACTCATGATGACATCACGATAACCAGCCGTGGCTCGTGGTGTAGCAGCAACAACCCGACGTGACATTCTGATCGACAAACAATTGAGTTTTAATATACTTGTTCATTCCATTGTTGTATTATTTTAAAAGAGAATGCTCAGTTTTCCAGTTAGGCATCATACATTTCGCTGTCAACATGTTTTAAATAAAATACAGATAATGTTCAAGATAAGAAAATCTACAGGGTTCAAATGGTTATATTTCGTTTTTTTTCTAACATTTCATGCAATGTCGCATTCCAGAGACCGTACCTCTTAACTTGTGCGAGTCGTGTTATTGTGCCATAGAACATTTTTGGTTAGTTACAATTTTATCTTTCCAACGAGCTATAAAAAATTAAAATCAGTTAATTGGTTGCAGAGATACACATTTTTAGGGTTAAATCATGTGGCGGCCATTTTTGACGACGTCATGATGCTAAACAGGAAGTGCCCTCAGTGGGCACCATATCCAAACGTGTTGTTCTTGATCTATAAAATAAGTTCTTAAAATTTCATGTTTTTTTCCGGAAGTGAATGATTGTTGCCCTTGGCCGCTAGACTATAACAGGATTCCCAAGCGTGGCATATGCTTAGTGGTTGTCAGAGCATCCTTTTTGACTAGGGGGTCTGGTGACTAGGGGTCTGGTGGAGTGCTATAAGTCCCCTTGTGGGATCTGGGGTAGAGTCCCAGAATCTAAAACATTTTCATGGTTTATAGATGAACTTGATGGGCTTTGCAGAGATTGAGAAGACATAAAACTAACTTTTCAATAATAATAATAATAATAATAATAATATAATAATAATAACATAATAATAATAATAATAGATTTTAGCCGAAAGGACAAGGAGACAGGCAGGATACAAGATCGCTAACGCCGTTCCCGGTAGGGGTGTGGTTATAGGTTCGTTTGAGAAATTTGGTAAGGGGTTGGTTGGTGACTAATCCTCAAAAGGCTGAGACAGAGGGGGTGGACACCGTCTCCTCACTAAGCGTGTTCCATAATACAAAATATAACGGAAATATATTGCTTGTGAATCAAAAGTTCAACAACTAAGCTCAAGTCAAACTTCCCCAGGTTCCTAAATTCCCGAAGCCTGACACAATTTGTTCCCTTGACCTCATCCCCCCATTGATGGCCCTGCATGTTATGTTGCGTGGTATATTTTTGTTGGCGGAGCGAGCGAAGCAAGCGAAGTGTAGCTTAAACGGGCACCAAATTGCAAAATGTTGGTTGGTTGGTTGTACATTTTTAGTCTGGGTGGAGCCCAAATGAATAGTCGGATTGGAATGATATTTGGTACATCACTTTACCTCCAAAAGTATTGCTGAGCCAAAATTTGACGTAAATGGAACAATTTTTACGGAAGAAATTACAAGTTTCCTAACTTATTTCTAACACTCACCATTGTAAATTTGGAATCCTGAATAGTTAAGGAATTCCGACGAAGCATGCACAATGCTGGTGGTAGTCAAGTGAACTTTAGAAAACATGGCAAATTAAATTTTGGTTCCTTCTTTCTAGCTACTAACATTTGATCCTTGCATTTAACCACTACACGAAGAAACGCAACCATAAAAAAACAAAAGGAGTTCATCAACGACAAACATTAGTTTTATTTGAAAAAAAGAATGCTTGGAGAAATTCACTTCAGCATCATGGCGATAATTGTAGTCGTTTACACTAGCGATGGGAATCCCAAATATGTAACCTGAAATCGTCGTATCAAGGCGAAGCAGTACATATTAAACGAAAGCATAGAGCAGACGACGCGTCTATATCATAACACGAAACAATAATATGCCTGCCTGTGATAGTTTAAAGATTCCTTGTTGCCACGGTAATGTGAAGTCTCGAAACTAAAATCGTGTTGCATAAAGGAATAGGCCTAAATTTCGAACCCAACACTGTTGTTACCTGCTACTTACGAAATAAAATTGCCAGGCAAAAATTAGGTCTAAAACCTAGAACTAGGCATAAAAGCTAACACATTTTTAACCGTAAAGTGGTTATTACTTTTAGATTATATAATAGAGATCACTGTTGCAGTGGGTGGTAGTGGTGTGCGTCTTAACATTTTCGTTGGTGTAAGTGTCAAGTGTTGTACCTGCGGCAGCATTGCGAATCTTTTAAATCTTTTGATTATTTTTAAAAACTATCGTACTGATGATTGTTTGACTTGCAGTTAAATGCCTTATTATTATTATTTTTATATACGGACTACACTTTGCACAGCAGTAGCTGTAAACAATGTCAAACAGTCAAACAGTGGTTGTACATGTGCCGTTTTATTTTTAGTGGGCAGCAAGGGTGTGGGCTGTGAAAAGAGGCTACAAATTACTACACAGAAAATAAATGCTGGAATAAACGATAACCTATTAAAATAAATATGATACGTAGCTTAGGCCTGTATTAGAAAAAAAAGCTAAAGTAAGAAAAAGGCCAGCAAAAACCAGCAGTATGACACCAAAAGGCAAAGAGCCCAACTTAGCCGACTGAGTATTGCACCTTGATTTTTTAGGAGCATTAACAAATCATTACAATAAAAACTAAACATAAGTTTGAAATGAAGATCAGTTTGCTCCGCCCGAAGCCTGTTTCCTAGTAAACTACATCCAAAAATAATATAATCTAATGATTTTAGTTCATTTTCTTACTTTTGATACACGCTTGATAGTAATACAGGCGTTTAACCCACTTGGTTCCTTTTCAAAGGGGGGATTCGGATCATGTGATTGCCCCTTCTCTGCACGCATCCAAGGCAACCATGTAAACCGTCTCTGTAAGAATACACAGTTCTCAGAATATCAGTTGAAAGTAAGTTAGTTAGTTCATTTTATTATGGATAAATTTTACTATTCCTAGTCCTGAAGATCATTGTTAGCTGTGTTAACTATAACACAAACATAAAAACCCTTAGTGTTGTGACACTATGCACTTGCTTAACTGTTCACGCTATAAAATGAGTCAGTCATGAAGTCTGTACCTGTGAATTATTTACAGGTGTGTTTCGAATGTAATTTTCCACAGTGGTTGGGTGAAACCTATTTTTTTGCCAATGATGATGGAGCATACAAATAATTACCTTTACAAGGTAATTCCAACTTTAAAATAGGCCTACTATATTTTTACCAATTTTCTTTCTTGCCCTTCTTTGAATATCAAGTTTACACCACCTTTAAGACTTTCAAGCTTTTAAAGTGGCACTGTCACCGATTGAAAAGCAAACGAAAATACCATGGCGCCATCTAGTGGCAGTGATATTGTTAAGCTAAATAGCTCTCTCCCAGGTGCACGAGGACGAACCAAATTTTCATTCAATAATTAAAGAGGTCGCGGCTTGTTTGTTTCGTAAAAAGAAATGGCGTTGTGCAGTCCTTCGCTTGATGCAAGCAAGTGCTAGATAGTACTGGATAGCGCTAGATGATACCAGATCTGCCGACTTTCAATCGGTGACAGTGCTACTTTAAGCTCGAAGAATTGTCTACATATGGAATTCTTTCTAGCACGTTACTTTGGAACAGATGTAGCACCAGAAACAGTCCGAGAATATCCTTATGTCCCTTCTCAGTATCGAACAAGACCTTTTATAAATCTCTTTAGAAAAGTTGAATTTAGAAATACAGTTAAACTATCAGCGTCAACAGAAACTGAAGGAAAAGAACTTTAAAAAGGATTTTGTAATACCGCATGAGACGCATCGTTCACTACATTTACACGGCTACAACACATTTTGAAAAACGCTTCAATTCTGACGTGTTTACGCGCAAGAAGGGAGATGCACCGATAAGCCTTACATTCGTATAATACACCCTTTTCCTGTTTGGCATGTGGGGGCTAAAGTAGTTGCAGCCACCCCTCCTTTGCTTTTGACCTGCATGTAGAATATTAGGTCATTCATACACCCTGTAACCAAACATTAGTCATATACAATTATTTTCAGAATTATTTGCCGAAAATATGAGTGGGAGCAAGACAAATTATGAGAGGGTTGTAAGCGTGATTGCCAACTTTCCGTGACATGTGCCAACCTCTCAATGTGCTTCAAAGTGTTTACATGGCTAACGACGAGTCACATCCAGATGCCAAACCACCGAACGAAAGCTGATTCAGTGATTGCTTGGTTGCGACAGATTGGAGAATGAACTACGAACATGCATTTAGAAAACCAACAGAAGCAACAGGAATACGAAGCGCATACCTCTGAAGTGCTTTCAAGTGGTCAAGTAAATGTAGTGATTTTCATGGGCTTAGGAAACTTCAGGCTTAGTTTCACCCTACTGCTAATTTAAAACTAAAGGGATTTTATACATCTGACTCCACATGCCTATAACATCTTTTGTAAGGCCATTTCTTGAGTCTGTGTACAGGTTTGGTGCCCCCGTTTTGAAAAGGTCATAAACATCCTTGAGTCTATGCAAAGGCATGCTACCAAGATTCTGCCAGACATCAGGGACTTGCCTTATGAAGGCAGACTTGCAGTTGCCTAGACTGCTTAATACGAGAATCAGAGGTGACCTAATTGAGCACACAAGACGATTGTTTTGTGGGATTTCTTCATTGCTCCATGATCCGGAAACTTATAGTGTAACTCTCGGTCATCAGTTCAAATTTATTCCAGGTTATTATAGAGGAAATTTTTTTTCAAACAGAGTAACACCGTTTTAGACTGCCCCACCAGATGATATACTGAGTGACAGTTAATGCTTGAAAGGCTGCTTACAACAAACTGACCTGGTTCTGAGTTGTCGTTGCTGGGCGGTGTTCTGACCTTATGGAGAGGGCCTGGCTGTGTTTTGGATTATGTTACGTTACCTCCTATCTCCCCTCAAATCTGGAGCTAGGACTAATAAGACCCCAGCTGATTTACAATTGCTTCTCCTAAAATTAAATCCTCGACCAGCACCTGCTTAAAGGCCGGTTGCCACCAAATTAGCATTGCAGCATCTAGGCCTATCGAGTTCTCTCTCG
>JAHWFP010049338.1:0-20326 GCA_023313725.1 Lithobius niger | reverse complement strand
AATACAAGTTACGCAAATAGTTAGGCCAGTACCACTTTTATTTTTTTGTTATTTATTGGCTCGTTTCTAATCAGTACAAATTTCTTATACCTGCCCATGCAGCTCTAGTAACATGCTCAAACTATCAACTCATAGGTGGTAAGTCACTCTGAGGCGCTGGGTTACTGGGTCACTCCAGGTTGGCAGGGTACTCTGAGTTTGTGGCTTACTCCGGGTCACTATGGGTCGGTGGGCCAGTTCGGGTTGGTGGGTCACCACCAGGTCTAGCTTTCTGCCTCAGTGACCAGGTAAACTGGCACAAAATAGTGACCCAAGAAACCCAAATGACCCAGTGGCCCGTACCAACTCTGGCTGGCATTGGAGAGAAGCCAACCAAATGCTATTATGGCTGTGCATTGTGATTTGAATGCTGGCTTCAGTTAGATGTATGTTACTGATGATGATGTAGTTTAATTTGTACACTCGAAATTTTTAAGAATTAGGTGATGTGCATTCGAATTGGTTCTAACCTGTGAAGGTTTTCCATTACCGAAAAGATCTTCGCGCGCACTGTCAAATTAAAAGTGAAAGTTTGATGTTAATCAGCGAAGTTGCCAGTACGAATCCATTTTTTTTTTAATTATCCTGAATGCAAATGAGGATTTAATTGGGATGGGATGCGCAACTATCCTTCGACAAGGATCATCCGCATAAAACGCATCAATAGACGTTTCTGTCAGAGAATCTTCAATTTTCCTCTGCCTCTTGCTGCCACCACAGAATCGTAATTAAGAACCGCTCCGGAAAATCGAAACTCCTCCAATTCCATTCCACCTAATTTGAGGCGCAAACGCTAATTGCGCACATTATGTTCAGTCGTGCATCACGTGAAATGGCATTGCTGTTGACGTCTCCTAAGAGCAAGAGGCTGTAAATGACAACGATGTGGATTAATTCATCGGCGCATTCGAATATGCTAACTTTTGTCGGCTGCGTATGTCGTTCGCCAAACGAAGTCGGGCTAACGCTACAATAGCTTGTGGAACAAGGCCTTGCAAGCCCGAAACTGTCGTTCCACAGGGTGTGAACTAAATCAATAAAGCCATTAAAATCCCTCTCATTCATTATCCTCAGTAGAATATCTCTTGAAACAAGGTTCAATTCAATGAATGGATTATTTCCGGGCAAGCTAATTGCAATTGTTGCTCAAAGTTCGTTCATCACATTCTCATCATGCCTGCATTTCATCTACATCATTCAAAACGTACGATTTGTTTGTTTGATTGTATATTTGTACGCCTACACTTCCGGAAGTAAGATCCCTGCAAAGGTGAGAAGGGCGTCAAACGAAAGAGTGGAATAGGGTGGAAATCGTTCAAACGGCGTACCTCCGTCCTTTAGAATCGCGGATGTTTTGACAAAGTTTTAAAGCCTATAGGTCTGTACCATCGTAAATACTAAGTTCGATGAGAATTTTTTTTTTTGCAACTAAGTTTCTTTCTGATTAGTTTGCCTGAAGAGTAATTTTGCTAACGATACTAACTATGGTATCACGGTTACTAGCTCGGAGCAGAAGAAGGAAGTAATTACACCGTTTGTAATCACTTCGTCAGCACGGAGGCAACAATGGAAAAACACGGGTACAACAATGGACGACTCGTTCTTAATGCTACTATCGGCAGCAATGGTCAAGTTTTTGAATTAACGTATGAGGTAATAGTCGGTGGGACTAGCTTGGCAACCAATGTAGTAACTTGGTGGCAGCCTTTTTGGCTCTGATATCACTACTTTAATTGGCTGAAACTTGGCGGGTTGTTTCACCTTGTGGGTTTTGTTTTAGATATCACTTCTGTTGTATTTTTTGTGTGGCGTCTTATTGTTGCCACTGCCCATTTATCTACTATCTGACCAAGTTTGGTCGAAAAATATTGAATACGAACGGATACATTAATTTTTTTCGTTCACTGGAGTATCAATCATATAAATTAAAGCGTTTGCTGATTTCCATTCAACCATCAACACAAGTAGTGCGGACTGCGGATTTATTAAGAGGTTAGTGGCTCGAAGCCATGCATGCATGCGCGTGCAACAATGTTGTGTTGCCGATTATTTCTGGCAGTTCGTATGCATTGTTACTCGTAACACTAATAACGAGTAATGCTTATTTTGATCACCGGTGGCGTTTTCCCAACATACAGAAAAATAGCATTACAAATTATTACAATCTTTTTAGTTAATGCCTCCCCAAACGTCAAACCTTAAAAGGCACGTATAGGAGTTAAAAGAGTGCTGAATACCAAATTTCATTCGTATCTGTCGCATAATTTATTTTATATGAGCGGAATTAGTTAGTAGTCAGTATATAGTAGTCAGTAGTCAGCTGAAATCACCGATCTTCACGCACTTTTATCACCTTGATATAGTTTGTGCACTTGATTGAAATACAACTATTGCTTGTCAGGGCACAAAGGCTGCCCATTTCCAACAATTTTCAAGCTGTTTCGCCGCATAGGTATTTATCCTCGTCATCGTGAAATACGCTCACTCTGGTTTCAGATAAAGTACCAAAGCTAGTGGCCTCTCTCTCTCTTCTTCTACCCTGCTAGTTAAAAAGGGTTAAAGGGTTTAACGAGCGTTAACCACTCCTGGTCATCTGCCCGAAGCCCTAAGGCCCTATGTCTGCAACAGCCAGATTCCCAGGCCACCCTGCTAGTGGCCATGCAACAACAATGCAGGAGTTAAATAATGACTTTCTTACAATGAAGTTACAATGAAGAGTAACGATTATTGAACTTGCCGGGCAAACCACTAGCGTGGTCCTTGATAATGCCTCCTCTTCATGTTTCCTGAAAGTGCATGTGAATTGTTGGCTCACCAGTATTGTTAGTATTTGTTTAATCTTCAGTCTGACCAGGAATGGTTAACGCTCGTTAAACCCTTTGAAACCATTTGAATCTTCAGTCTCCGCCTTGCGTTTGGCGTTTGATGGTTGGCATTGTTGAACAAAAACAATGTTTAAAACAATGTATAACAAAAAAACGGATTGTTCAGGGCCCGGTAACTCCGGTCTATGGTTGCTTGGTTTGATGGCACAATGTAGTAGTTATTTCGTTTAGAGTGGGCATGTAGCTACGGGCTGTGGCCCCAATAAATTTTCTTTCTCTCTCTCTCCCCCCGGTAACTCCGGTACGGGACCATGAATTGAAATTTCTATTTTTATAAAGGGCACATCACCGGAAGTGGATCTTTCAAATGAGCTAAGAACCAGCTTTCTAGGACAAATGGCTAAGACTGCAGAGACCGTTGTATAAACGTGTCCAAATAAGAATAAGAAGTCCAAGCCAAAAATGAAACTCACGATTCCAGCTTAAGTCCAGATCTCCAATGTGACAAATCGGAAATTAATAAAAGCTGGTACACGTGTTCACCAAGTCCAACAAAGGAGTGGAAATTTGAGTGGAAAAATTATAGGGCGGCGGAGAAATTAAGCATCGAAATTTCGGCTTTAACATGGGAGACCGAGCTCAAACCTTACAGTAAAAGCTACGGCTTTTACCAATTCCCAGTGACTCAACATTCACAACCAAGATACTCAACTACCTGCTAGATAACAATCAAAAAGCTCATTGAGTCTCCTATTTGCGACAACAACGTATTCTTACAATTAAGTACTGAAACGATGCGCGCATAACACTTAAAGCATGTTATAATCGACTGCTGTTGGATGACAATACGAACAATGGTTACAACAATAATTTTCCACTTATGCGTAACTGCAGGGCCACGAGTTCTACCTGCAATCCCCATTTTAGAAAAAAACTTCCCCATACGATGCTTTACCGGTCTGCCGAAATTTAGATTTGGCAACTTTCCCTAGTGAACTGTGCTGTAGGTGTCTTTATATCCAATGAGAATTAACATGAGAGCTGTTGGATTAGCTAGATTCTAGTACCACAACTCAACGTTAATGAGGGCACGTTAAAGAACACATTTCTACACTTATTTTTGCCCGGTACTAGACCCAACATATACCTAATTCCAACGATTTGCAAAGAATTCTACCGCGTGTGGAATTTACACCAGTAGGCTGCAATCTGGTATAAGCTTGTTTCAGTTAAAAGACACAGTCTGCTAGTGAGCCACCGTTGAATTTGAATTTATTACCAGAGCCTAAAGACCATAAGCCATGTGCTCCTACTACAAACTTAAAAGTATGATACTATAGAGCAGTGACACGACGTAGTATTATTGTATAGTATAACTGTATGCTGGAGTCTTAATGGGTTAGCTGCAAGGGGCACTTCAGAGAGAAACAGAAGGGCGTCATACTGAAGCCGATGCTGTTAAGAGTGATTTCTTAGACCTAAAACGCGCGATTTTTGTTGTTGGAGAAAACAACGTTATTTTAAGCCTAAGAAATCCGCTCTTCCGTTGTTTTTCCTCCATTAATATGTAGTGCACCTTGTAGTTATGCCCTCCAGAACCCATACTGGTGCCAATATGGCGGCAAATGTCACTGCTCTATGCCCAACCTAAACTCACAAAACTCCCAAAACCACACCAATACTACACCCAAACTAACCTCCGCAAAACATAACCTATACAAAACGAAGTCGACCCGGACTCCAATCCCAGACACACACGAGCTCAACTCCCTGTTTGTGTACAAAACTTCACCTGGTTTCAAACTCCCAAAACATCAAACTCACTGTTCAGAACTGAAATGGCCTGAAATACTGAATGCAGCTCTAACCTAAGTCAATCTTATCACTAATGTCGCATACAACTTCCATCTCCTCCCAAACATCACAACTTTCCTTTTCAGCAATCACCTCCACAGTGGCACCTTCCCCTATGGGAACTTCCTTTACCACATGAACAAAATCGGGCAGAGGTATAGCCAGTGGCTCACCCTTTACAAGTGAGGAAGTCTCCACTGCCGCAGATAGAAACCAGTCGCAGATAGGAACCAGTCGCAGATAGGAACCAGTCGCAGATTGGAACCAGTCGCAGATAGGAACCAGTCGCAAGTAGGAACCAGTCGCAGATAGGAACCAGTCGTAGATAGGAACCAGTCGCAGATAGGAACCAGTCGCAGATAGGAACCAGTCGCAGATAGGAACCAGTCGCACCACCCACTGTGTCTTCTTCGCCGTCCAGCACCGCAAACTTATTTTGGCCACACACTTTCACCTTTTGTGCACACGGAGAGGTGGCCACTTGCGACCGCTTCTTTGACCGCTTCCCTTGCACAGACCACCTCTCTTGACTCTGGCTCAGATGTGAGCACTGTTTCACATCTGACAACAATTATAAAGCTCTGACAACAATTAAATTTCATCTACTTGGGGGCGACACACTAACGTGTGTCTAGATATGTTTTCCAAGCATTCACGGTCTCTCTAATAAGAATGTCATCTGGTATCCAAAATTGCATCACCGTACTGGTAAAATCGTTTTTTATCAGTAGCAATCTGGAATATATCAGCCATTGTACTGATGATCCCGTGAGAGCATGTGGACTAGGGTGTCTTGATTTTTTCGTTTCAGACAAATTTTCGAATCCGAAAATGCCTGACCCCTCAAAAGTTTCCTTTTAGGGCACTGATAGGGAAAAAACAATTTCTCATTTTGACCAATTTTAAATATCCCATACTTGCTTCAAAGTTTCATATTTTTCAAATTTTTGATGTAAAACTAAAATTTATCGTTCAAGTACAGTTTTTCAAATCTGAAAACGCCTGATCTCTCAAATGTCTGTCGTAGGACCCTATAAATATGGACAAAAAAAATTTCTCATTATTTTCTCAATTTTTCAATATTCCACACTTGCTTCAAAGTTTCAAATTTTCCAATTCTCGACATAAAACTAGACTTTTTAAAAATCTAGTTTTACGTCGAAAATTGGAAAAATTTAAAACGTCAAGTGTAGAATATTTAAAAATTTTCAAAATGAGAAATTAATTTTTCCCTATAGGCTATAATCAGGGTCCTAAAAGGGAAAGTTTTGAGGGGTCAGCATTTTCAGGTTCGAAAATTTGTCTGAAACGAAAAAATCAAGACACCCTAATGTGGAGTCAGGTATTGAAATCCCCTTTTTATAACACCAAGAGCTACTTTTGCCTTCTTAACTGCAGCCACACACTGATGAGCTACTTTCAGGTCCCTAATAAAGAAAACACCAAAACATTGATACTTTCGACGATCCTGAAAGGTTGCTCATTAAGACGATATTGAAACCAATGATTCCACTTTCCCAAACGCAATGCAACACATTCATTGACATTGAAACATAGTCCGTTTTCCTCCGTCCAACATTGAAGTCCGACAAGGTCCAAGGCAGAGGGCGTCATACATCGTGATACGTCATCATACATCGTCAAACATCGTCAAACATCGTCAACACCGTCATACATCGTTAAAACCACCCTAAAGACCTTGACATGATCTGCAAACAAATTGCAACTGCTTGAAATGCCAACAGGTTAGTCACGCACAAAGATCATAAACAAAAGTGGTCCCAAAACAGATCTCTGAGGAACCCCGCTACAGACCTCAATCGAGCTGGACATACACACATTTATCCAATCCCGCTGTGTCTGATCAGTAAAGAAATTTTTAAGTCATTCAACCATTTTACCATTTTTGCCACATGATTCAAGTTTAGCAAATCGGACGTGATGTTGACGGTGTCAAAAGCATTAGCGTAGTCTATAAAGACAACACCACACGATATTCCGCTCTAAAGAAGATATGACCACCTATCAAGAGTCCAGGAAGTTAGTCAAGCATGAATTCCCACACCTAAAATCACGCTGTCTGTCAGCGATAACCTTATTTTCCACAAGGTAGTCTGTAATATGATTCCGTATGATCCAATCAAACGCCTTAGAGACCTGTGAGCTGAAGCTAACTGGGCGATAGTTTGATGGTGATAGTTTGGCTCTGTCCGTAGACACAGATAACACAACAGCCTCCCTGCAACCCAACGGGACAATGTAGGAGTCAAACGACTATAAGGAGGTACGGTTTTTTTTTGGTGGGGGGGGGGGACAGAAAGGTTGCTTGCACAATCTCTAAGGATAGCCGACTGAATCCCATGGGTCCCACAGCTTTACCGGAATCAATATTGTCTAGAATATCAAAAAATTGTCAACACTAAAATTAAGCTCGGATATGTAGTCATGTTCAACTGATCGAATGTGCAGGGGCACCACAATTTGTTCTGGCAAACACTGTATAAAAATGAGAGTTCAAACTGTCAGCGAGTTATTGTGGGTTATTAGAAATTTCAACAGCATTTCTTCTTATCTGGCCTCGCGCCCATTTTTCATAAATATACGAGTACAGCTCTTTTGGGTTCTTTTAAACTGCATAGTAATCTTATATTCAAAACTTTTCAACTGGGTGCCACATTGTGTTGAGCTTCTTTGTATTCATTCCAGTTTTGGTAGTATCGATGTCATCGGCAAACATCCCAAGAACTTTTTGGTTTTTTTGTTCAACCAAAGAGGCTTGTAACTCTTCTTAGTGGTACGAGTGTGGCTACAAACATCGACTCAACGTACATTCTAACTCCCTCACAAACGTTCCTCACATCTTCACATTCCAAATCCTCAATTTCCTCTTGTCAACTGTTAGTTCTAAAGGTGTCGTTAAGTAAGTAAAAGTCAGCCTTCCAGTAGTGCGGTGTTCTAAATGCAGCTCGTCCCTATGCGTCAATACATAAAAACTCCAGGTCGTGTTGTCGCTCTTACCAAATGGGGGTTTGTGTTTTATGGACTGAATCACAACACTTTTAGTAGAGAGAATCAAAACAAGCAACGATGGTCTCGCCGTCCCTCTAAAACTTGACGGGCCCTCAGTCTGCTGCGTCAGGAAATAATCGTCAATTACTTCAGGAAACGTTATCAGCTGGGTTTTTACTCTGACTATGACAAACCTCCTTGGCGCAGTTACTAGTAGAATAGCTAAGTCTCCCATCACGACCACCATATTTTCAGGGTCGAGGTAGTTCTTAAAAATGTAAATGGTCATGAGAACCAGGTTGTAGGTAATTTGTAGTGCATTTATGTAACACACCCCACCGTGAACCTACTATCATTTATGGTATATCAAACTACCCACCACTCTACAGAAGGGCTAGTAATTTCAGCAATCAAAGATGGGTTTAACGCCTTCTCAGTGCTAATAAGACAACCACAGATGTTTCTTGCGGTAGATCCATACGAACACATTCGTAGCTATCGGGTAAAGGCGCTCCTCAGGCTTCAAATGAGTTTCGAAGGAAAGGTTCTAATTCAATGCTTTTTTCAATTTCCCTGTGTACACTGTTTAAGGGCGGAATTTAAATCAGTGTCCACTTGGTTTGGAGGCCGGAACTCTAACCACCGGCTGCAGTTGCTTCACTTTGTTTGGGTTCCCCAGCAACCCGTCACTAATCTTACATTGCATATGAGGACTCTAAAGATCGGTCCTAGAAAATCCTCATGCAAATCGTTGAAATTATGAGCTTAGGGTAAAATAATAATGACAATAATACTAGATGGTAGATGTCAATTTTGTGCTTTCAAATCCTGTGAACGTTGTGATATCCACCCAAAACCAATATATATTAAAAAATAAAAAAGCCACCGACAACATGCTCGCACCCATTCTCTCTTAAAATGTTACTTGGCTCACATGGCTACTGCCTTAGTACTAGACTGTTGAAACATGTTGGACTTAGTACTGTACATTCCTTTACCTCAGACATTGACGATTTTGCATTCCATCATATTTGTAGATAATGTTAATCACTCCTGGTATGTTTTATGAATCAGAAATGCAAACAGAATGAAGTACAATAAAGAAGATGGAAATGCACCAAGACAGATGGGTTTTTTTAAGAAACAAAAACACACCTGAACCACCAGCAAGATCACAGTTCACAGTTCTCCTTCTTCAGAAAATCACGCACAACACGGAAGAAAAATAAGTTCTCACATAACCATTCGTAAACAAAAATTCGAAAGGTTACGTGAGAACTTATTTTTCCTCCGTGTTGTGCGTGATTTTCTGAAGAATGAGAAGGGTATTTTCTCCAACAAATCAACTAGAACTGCGAACTGTGTTCTTCCTGGTGCTTCAGGTGTGTTTTTGTTTCTTAAAATGTCTTTGCAAAACCACTGTTATCACCGTTTACCGGTTTTCGATAGATGGGTTATTAGGGCTAACCTTGGCGGCCTTTCTTTGGTTTATTGGTATAGCCACTTTTAAGGCCGACCCTTTTCGGAAACTTGACGGCTTTTTTTATGCAATTTGTGGTTTTGGTTGGATGTACGATAAGTTCTTTCAAGCAGTGATGGGCTGCTTTCGTGTATATAGTAACGTAAGTATATAGTAATGCAAGTAATGTTATGTAACAAATACTGTTTGAAAGCACTATGTTGGGGACTTTTTTCAAGAGGTGTTTTATGTAACGAGTTTTTTTTCCACATACTCGTTTGCAATAAAAGACAAATAAGTAGTAAAACCATAGTAATCCAAATAGGATGGATGGAAGGTTCTCGTCCACTGAATTTAGGGCGCGTTTACGCAAGGACAATTTTCTCGCTTACTAGCTTTTACTTGGTCAATACTAAATCTGCTTGCTGCTTCTCACCTTTGTCGGAGAATGCGGCTTTCAAGTTGTCTATACGTAGTAACCATGGCAACAACGCAGCCGCAAATTTTCTCCTCGTGCCTCGCGACACGACGTACGATGCTTGCAACATGACAGCGTCGATTTATGACAACACGAAAACAATTTTTACTGCAGTACACGACGATGGACAGATTCCTGAATACCAGCATTAGAAGGTTTGTCTTCGAATCGATAACTCCGAAATGGACGCTATGTTGGATTTTTAATTCTCGCTGCGAGTAGCTATTTATTCTACCGACCGTTTTATCACTGCTAGAAGCTGTTTTTTTCAGCGAGAATAGCAAATTTTGGAAATAGCGTGAAATGGCAACAATGTTGTAGCAATGTTTAAATGACTGTTGCACTTTGTTCTTTGTCCGTGTTATTATTTATAAAACATTTAATTTGTTGTCTATTAACACAATCATTTAATAGAAACGGGAAATTAACCGTAAATAAATAATGGTTGCCTAGCATATAGCTTTCGGCGAGCGAGAAAATTACGTTGCGTAAACGAGCCCTTATCGTAATTTCTTAACGGCTGACCATATGATCATTGTTACAAGGTCACTTACCAGCAGAATGATGGCATGATTCTTCTGAACCAATCAGGTACCATACACAAGCCATCCAATGGGCGACGAGGGTGAACATCACCATAAGAAGGGTGAGGATGATTGCACTATATTGTGCATATCGGTCGATCTTTTGGAAAAGACGGGCTAGTCGCAAAAGACGAGTAAGCTTCAAAAGATGGATTAAGGAGGTGTCCTGAAAAACAAAGAAGTGAGGAATTAGTTGAAGTCTGTGTTTCTCAGTTATGAGGCCGAGGATGACACTTCATGGAGTTCAAATTGCTTTTTTTGTTTAATAATAATATAATAATAATAATATACCTTTTACCACAAATGTGTGGAGGGCTATTGGAAGGGTTGTGAGCCACTAACTCCGGGCCTCAGCAAGGGGGAAGATATAAACAAATGTTGGAACACCTGTATGTCTACTTTGGTTTTTAATAAACGCCTGAAGGTTTTGAGTGTGCAACATTCTACGGAACCAACCCACGGTATTCATACCAACTGTTTTGGAACTACGGGCATTCCAGACTGGTACAAAACGAACCGCGAATAAGTACTTCCTACAGTCCCGATTGGATCCCTGAACCGCCAGTTTCCATGGATGACCCCTAGTATAGTCACCCCTAGTTTATTTATTTAAAATCATTCAGAAAAGTAACTCCTTTGTAATGCTAAATGTCAACAGTGATGTTACTATGTCTTCATTTTAGTGGATTACCTGGAATAGCCGTTATGAAGATTACAAGGAGTTGAGTGTTGACACGGCTCCTGAAGCAGACATTTTATCGTTTTATCTGTTAGCAACAAAATTACAAACAAGTAATTAACTCATTCCAAAATGTAAGCTTTACCCAGGAACAGGTCATTTTTAATTCGTTTATCGCGTGCCAAAATATGAGTGTCTTCTGTGACGCTATAAGAATACTACATTCATTCTCAGTTGCACTTTCCTTAATGGTATCGTCGTTTTCAAATTTAACCACATTTTTCATCCTCGTTCCACACTTTACGATTTTCTTTTTTGGGGGAAATTTAACGATTTTTTGAGGAAAAGGAAAGCATTCATTTGAACTTTAACCACCTTTATACGTTACAGTTCTCTGGAATTAAGCTCAAGTTTGATAACAAAAATAACCACCAAAGGCCCTTATTAAAACTTTCATTTACTGGCATTCTAAGCACTCATTTTACCATTCTATACCATTTTTGTAGTTTCTTAAATTTTCTAGTCTTCTTCTTTTAGTTTTTATGAGATGCCAGAAGAGACATCATCAGCATTCTCTAAAGAAGATTTAGTTTTCCATTAAATTGTGTGGAAGTTAGAACAATTACTAAAATCAGGGTAGAATAAAGGTATGTAGCACGTGGGGAGTAGATTACTCGAATAGAGACATTGAATAGAATTGGGCACTTGTTGCATTGGAACACGGCGTTTACTCGCAATTTATCCACAATTATCAGAATTTTTAAGTTTGCTCTGTACATTACCAGATTTATTTATTTATTTATTTATTTATTTAATAAATTCGTATAAATTAGTTAGTTAATTATAGTTGCTCTCAAATAGCCTTCTTCAATGCCTTTCAAATAATTGGTTCAACCGGCATTTGCTCAAGTGAACAATTTCAACCTAAGGAAAATCTTTCAAGAGAATTGTTTATTTCTATTGAAACCTGTGTAGTCAAGCAACCAGTCTGTCGCAACCAGTTTATTCTCATCAACGGTTACTTCAAGTACTGATACAAGAAAGGTGAAGTTTAAAAGAGTCAAAAATGTGAAAGAAAGACGAAAAAGAAGCATAAATCAAAGAGATTTACTTTCTCAGCCAGAAAAGGATGACGTTTCAAAGTTAAGTGTTATTTTTCAGAAACCACTGATTCTTCAGCAAAAGTAATCAGCATTAGCAGAGTTTGAAGTGAAACCCGTTCGTCTGAAAACATGTGTTTCTGAAATCATTCTTTACAAGCATATAACCAAGCACATACTTTTTCATGAAACACCCAACGAAAAGAAGGGTTCGAAACCAACATCTCCGAGCAAGAAAGGGTCTGCTTTCAAAAGTTCTTCGTTTACATTGGTTAATGCAGAAATCACTAGCAATGATGAGAGGGTTCAAGCTGTAGCAGGTGAGTCCTCTGAAAATCAGTCTTGCCATCAGGGGTTGTCAAAAGGATTAAGAAACGTCGAAAGAAGATATCAGAATTTCAAAATCAACCACCAAGAAGGAAATTAAATAGAGGTTGCTTAACTCCTCAAGCTGTGTGGTGCAGAGGTTTTATACGAGCGGATGGTAGAAAGATTCTTGGGAAGTACTTAGGATTTAACGTTCCACTCAATTTCGATAAACAGTTCAAACCCTTGTCCGATGGAATTCGTTTAGGATGCATGCTTGTTGGTTTGCTGATACAAGTTCTTAGAAAGTGACATTCTGATCAATCATGCATGTTGACACAATTACGCCATTACAGTTAGAGTTACCCGATTTCATTTTTCGAACTCCCTCGCAAATCTTCAATCGTCACAAATCAGATCTGATCAAGCACCGACCTACGCAGTTGAGAAAGAACTTATCACACAATTTCGTCCTACCGGTGGAGTCCGGTGGCAAAGGCGTGGAATTCACCATTAAATTCTTTAAGACGAGGGCTATGTCTCCCAATGCACCTCCACCAGCCAAAAGTGATGGGGTTTCCGCTAGGTCCATAATGCACGTGTCGTTTCAAAACCTGGTAAAATCTTGACAGGAATGCGTAAGGCAAGGCATTACTTTCCAGCAATCTTGCTCTGATCTGTAAGAGGCAAATGATACGATCACAGCATGATCTTATGAACTTAAGTCGTATTCGGGTGCAACTCAAGCCCTCTTCGACTGTAACACAAGTCGTCTTTAGAAGCAACTCAAGTTTTCTTTCGGCACAACTCAAGTTGCTGACGGGTGCAACTCAAATTGTCTGAGGGTACAACTCGGGTCACTTCCAAAGATTAATCAAGTTGTGTTTGAAGATTTTCTTCACTCTCTAAGACGAGGTTTTCATGTATAGAGTTTAATTTTTGAGCACATTCCGAAGGGAATCAAGATTCACTCAGACTAATTGTCTGATCTTCAGCGGTGCGTGAATATCCCATGAATCCTGTGACATTCTTTTTTTTTCAGGATTTGAGTGCTGCTAAATATTTGTGTACTTACTTGGTGTAGTTATTTAGCAATAATGTTAATATGTACTTGTAGTTTGTTTTATGCAATTATTTTGTGCCTCCTTGTCTTGTTAATGGCATTTCCTGTTGTTTTAACTGATACGGTGCTTATTTTGGTTTCGCACATGTGTACCATTTTTAGGTTTCGGTTTTAGGTTTAGGCTTTGCAGTTGACAACAGCCTCCTTTGACTGCTTCCTTCTGATGCGACAGTATATTTCAAGGTCTACTTAAGGCCCGTTTGAGCCATCTTAGGATCATTATTTGAACCTACAATCAACTACTATGTAGGAGTTTTCACTACTTGGGTTTTTGTAGCTTCAGCAACTTTAGTACTTAGCAGTGTTCTTTGGTAAGTATTACCTTCAACTTACCTCAACCACTTGATAGCTGCCAGCATTTTAGATACATAGGAACTCATTGGGTTGTGCCTGTCATTGGATCCTATGTACACCTTGGTCTAAACCGATTGCTGTTGCTAAGCTTTCATGTGCACAACCTACTAAGAATGGCGGCCTCGAGGACAATAATGAGAGGGTCCACCAGGGACTAATGCACATTAGTTCTTAAACAAATTTCTATCGTAAGTTGGATCCTCCATTTAGTCCAACCTTTCTTTAGGGGTGAACTCGGTTTGGCTAGGTTTCTCCCCTCGTTGAGCTAAAATTTCGTCAATTCGACGTAATCCATCCAGTAATCTAGTAATCCGAAGTACTCCTTGCCATAATCCAGTAATTCGAAGTATTCCTTGTCGTAATCCAGTAATCCGAATTATTCCTTGCAGTAATCCAATAATCCGCATTATTCCATGCAGTAATCCAGTAATCCGAAGTATTCCTTGTTGTAATCCTGTAATCCGAGGTATTCCTTGTAGTATTCCATCAATCCGAAGTAGGCTGCTCCATGCAGTAATTCAGGAATCCGAATGATTCCGTGTGGTAATTCAGTAATCCGGCTGTATTCCATACAATCTTAGTTGAGAAATCTTGGTAATCTGAGTTAATATTAACACGTATATTGGTGTTAATCCACTGGTAATGCATAGTAATCGATTAAAAACGTAGCACGAGCATGGATTCCAGTCCCCACGGTCCTCAAAGAGGCACAAAGACCCGTGAGAACCAACATGCACCTCGTATACTTTTATCGCTCAGTCGAGGCCATTGTTCCAGATCGCCAGTGTAGGTCTTTTATGAACCAAACAAGCAAGGACGAACGCAGTTGTTTTGATCCTACTTTCCCTTTTGTAACTTGGTTTGTGGCACTGTTGCTAGCTGTCGATATTGCTCTCTGATCCGTCCAGCACGGACTCAGTTACTTCCTTGTCCATGGGGTCCGCTACTAACTTCCTCACACATCATTGGTTTCGAATCTCTTTAAATCCTAGGCACAAACAAATCACACGCTGCACGTCAGGAGTGCTGGAAGGCAGGGTCAAGATTAATCAAACTGTGAGTCCCATAAACAAGGTAGGATACAGTTCATCATTAAAGTAAAGCTAAACCCTTCCATCTTAAATTTCACTATTGTGAGTAAAGTACGAAAAAAACAAGATGCAATTGCGCGAAGTTTCCAACATTCGTTTTAATTATGCAATAGTTAATTAAGATCTAAGTTTGATGTTCCCACGGCACAAAACAGCGAAATTGATATCCTCGCATGGTACAGACGTCACACTTCATCGCCCTATGTGAAATGGACGTAGGAGGAATAACGTCATTGTAGCATACTATGGCAGCTGCGAGACCGGTCCACTTGCGCTCTGACCATAGTGGCGCGAACCAAAACTCAATCTCTGCACGATTTATTAAATTAAAGTATTCTAAAACGTACGCTACCGTGACTATTAACCCTACAAAGACTCGTGAAAGTCCGGTCATCTAGGCGGTAATCCACTCAACGTGAAATCCTGGGCAGATTGGACCACGTCCACTTGTTGCTCTTGGGAAGGGGGAAGCAGGTTAGGGGCATGCGCTTCATTTGAAAAGAATCTAAGCCGGTGTTCTTTACTAATTTGCATGTTTGTTCCATTCTGTTCGTTCTACCGCTGCCGGGGGGGGGGGGGGGGGGGGGCGGAGATAAAAAAAACGACTATGGCACAAGATTTGCCAACTTTTTCTGCGAACATAGTTTGCCACATTCGAAGTAGGGCAGTAATCTCTAACACAGGTGTTCAAAAATCTTGCCCGAGCTGGTTGGACACATGCACCACGCTGGTGATGAAGTGTGATATCACGCGAACGAGACTTGGATGTGTTGACTGCATGAACAAAGAATTCGTTTGCTAGAATGCAGATTTAGACTCATTACTACGTAATAACTATAAATCCTGAGTGGTTTTCGTACCTATCACATGTTTTTTAAGTGTCTTAATTAACGATAATGAAATTTAAGATGGGAGTGGGAGAGTTTAGCTTTATTTTAAGGCACAGTTGGGCCTAAAGCCAAGATTACAGCTACACACAGAACAGCCTTGGAGGGAAGGCTATGTTTGAACCTGCTTTACTCACAGGAGGGACGAGAAGAAAAAAAAGGCAGAGATCAAGAGCGAGGCCGCTACAACAAAGGATAAGAAAGGTATAACTCAGTTTTACATTAGGAGTGAATACGATGGTGACAATCAGATACAGATGGGTGAAACAATCCAGACAGAAGACATTGTAGTCCAGACATGAAGGGCCTTAGGGCGTCGGGCAGATGACCAGGAGTGGTTAATGCTCGTTAAAGCCTTTTAAACCCTTTAAGAAAAAAGGAAACGCTGACAATGAACAAAATATGCATTGTTATAATGTAAAAAGTGACAAGAAAAAGAGAAGTAGGACAAGTTTGACCAAATACACGCAATGCAGAGTGGAAACGTATTAATACATGTGTGGAAAACGTGAAGGGAGTGGCATGATTTCCCACGCGCCCCCTCCAGATCCACATGAAATTGAGCATAAAATATAAAGTACAGTAACGAGTACAGGGATACATAAAAAGTAGGGACATTACCTAAACTCAACAGTTACTTTAATATTAATAAAAAACACCAACATTGTTACGTCATCCCTTGACCAAAAAGTGACAAAAAAAAGGTTAATGCAAAGAAGTGTATTAGTGGATAATGAATTAAACAGCAACTAATTATAGTAGGTAAATACGTTCAACATGTGAGTTGTAAAAGGAAGGGCTTTGAAGACACATCTATTTCAACAAGCCTGTAATTGAAGGGGAAGGCCCTTCAAAGGGGCCTTAAAGTATGAATTGGTCATAAAGGGAGACCAAGCATGAATAATCAATAGTGGAACAATAACCAATCAAAACCTGAGTTTACTCCTGGCTTAAGCGGACTATTCATGAGCGAAGGGAACCAAAAATAACACACAAGCATTATGAACGCACTGGCAAATGTGTACCTTGACAACAAGGCAGGTAATTAGGGTAAACAATCAATACACTATTCCCCTTTTTCAAACTCAATTTTATCATAAGCCAAAAGTGGACAACCTTAATATTGGGTTAGATTTTACCCCGTGCAAAAGACTTCATCATTATGCTCAGTACATGCTCGATTCTTAGATTTTATGGACCCCTTTAGTGTATGTTTGTGATTTTTACATTCCCTTGGCAGTACTACCTTTGGAGACTAATTCCTCCCTTTCTTGCTCCAATACACGTGATACTACACATGTATTTTGCAGTGTAAAACATTGAGGGGGGGTCTGTTGAATGGGAATAATGGTTTGGCTCGAGTTTTGTAAGGTTGTAAGGTTGTTTTAGTTCACAACTTCCAATAGTGTGTTTCCAAAGGCTACCAAATGTATGATGAATTTGTAACTTTGTTACTGATGCACCATGACCAGTATATAATCTACGAAACCGATACCTATCCCCAAACCAGGCAAAATAACAAAATGCCCAATGGTTTTGAAGGGGGAAAACCCTGTTTATAGAAATTCCTTTGTACACCCGGTTGGTACTTGTTTGGAACCTAACAGATATAATGACCACAACGATACAAATCAGATACAGTACAAGAGAGAGTGACAAGTCAATGGACAATGATCAACGGTCAAACAGAGACAAACGAGTGACTACTAAACGAAAAAGTGAATGAACGATATTCCAACGCAACCATCAGAATGGCCCAAGCTTGGGACCACCTTCCCTTACAACATGAAATGAGTAACCGTTCACAGCAGACTACAAAAGAGACACGGACGAGTGATTTGTAATTCACTATACACCATACGTAATAATCCCTTTCAAACCTTGGAGGAAATTTACGCACATATACGGGGAATGACCGTCTCAATCCCAGCAGTACAGAACAACGACGGGACCTTGCTGAACTTACTATAGTGCAACCCTCCTGTTACGAACAATTCGTGTGAGACCGTCCATCAAAACTAGCGTTAAGAGGATGTGCCGAAAATTACACCCGAGAGACTACTGCAAGCTCTAGACTAAAGATTTCTTCTAAGACACTTGAGGGGGCTCCTAACAATGGGTCAGCCTATGACGGGAAGACATTACATCAGTTGAGTAATTTATACAAGTTTGTCAACCAACCTTGCAGTCAAAAGAGGATCGACAGATAGCTAAGATCGAATATAAACCTTCAGAACTAAGATCACCAAATCCTGATGAACATGTATTAGTCCCAGGTTGTGTTTTTAAACCAAATTTGGCCAATACAACTTCTAAAACTGTTTCAAAACCTAAAACTGCTACCACATGAAAAATAGTGGCACGAGTGTGGAATTTGATTCCCATAGACCAGTAATCTAGTAGGGCCATGTAGTACGAAATGCATGTCAGTGCACCGTTATCTTCAGTGGCCTTCAGTGTGGACTAGCGACACTAGCGGAACACATCTGTTGAAAGGACTAAGAAGAGGACAAAGTCCTGGCCTAATAGTAATTTATTCTTTGTTGATAAAGGAGGTATCGGCCATTCCGATCTTGCTCTCTGTCGGGAAATTATAATACAACACAGTTCCCTCAACACTATTAGGAAGAATAGGTGCTGTAGTTTCTGATTGTGTAGGTCTACCCGACTGTAATTTACGTGTCATCATTTGAATTCTTCAGAGTCCGGAAAAAGGAAAACAGTTCAATATAACTCCCATAGTACTTTCTCCTGTCTATGGGCAAGTCCGTCATTCCACTTGGTTAAGTGGAGTAAGTCGGTTTACACCAGATGAACTCATTCGGCTTTCGGCGTAGGGCCTAAATGCAACATGGCGACCAGCGTGACAAAAGCAGTAGCGTCCCTGCAAAATCTTGCAATGTACGAAATGACCGAGAGTCAGATAGAAAAAAGTGCAGAGAGCAAGAACAAGAGTGGCAGGGTACAATAGGGGTTACAAGAAAGAGTGTGTGTGTGTGACAAAAACGAACAAGAGTTATTATTACAGGAAAACAACTTTGACACCTGAAAGACGAAAACACTGGTAGAACCACTTCAAATGACATTGCTATAGAAAGCATAATCGGCAAAAGGTACAAGCGCTTAATTAACAGTTAAGCAAATTAAAGAATTGGGTATTTTAACCACGATGTAGGGTGGAGAAATAGAATAAGTCGGAGGCAACTGGTCATCTTTGGTCAACCATGTTTGTAAGTAATCCGGTGTGCACCACTTTCACTAGTTAATACCTCTTGGTCTAACTGCTAGTATCACAGGGCCTTTAAGTTCTAGCATTGTAACTTTATACGTGGTTTAAAATTACGTTTCAACGTGTAATGTGAAAATTAAGTTTCAATGAACATTTAATCGGGTTTTTTTTACGTTTAAAAGGGTTCATTTATTTCTGTTTTATGATTTGTGCTTCTCACGTTCCTCCAGTTACTTTTCACCATGCAAGTAGGATTCAATTATATACTGCAAGAGAATGGGATTAAAAGGTGTTCTTAGGAGTGAAGCCACCCATTGTCCTCACACACACAAAACACAATGAAACATGAGAATTTTTGCTGGGACGTCTCCCCAGCACCATCAAGGTAAAAATGCCAATTAAAACATAACCACACCAAAACACTATTCGACCAACACCATGTTGGGATATAGTGTATGTACCTGTACATTGCACCTGTACATACATATATTGTTCATGTAGCTAGATTTGCTCAATCGATTTGACGGCCTTAGATAAAACACAAGTAGATTATCAGAAAAAAGTAGCAAATCTACCTGTACCTCGAATCATACACTAATCATTATATTAATTGTATATTAATCATATTGGGAGCACGAGTAGATGGGGCATCAGATTTGATAGGCATCTTGGGCCCAGCTGTACATCTCTGGCTCCTTACAGACCCGAGTTCGATCCTGGCTAAGAAATGTATATGTACAGGTTTTTCTCCGGTTGTTTCCCGCCCGTTGCACGAGGGTTTCCTCCGGGTACTCCGGTTTCCTCCCTAATGTGACAAAAACAGGATGGTGGTACCTTCCACTTAACATCTGCCGCTTGGGCCTCCAAAAAGCTCTAAGCTTAGTGGCCGACACCTTCTCTTCTATTCTATTCTGTGCACAGGAGAGGGAAACAGTGGCACACCTTTATTTTAATGAATTGACAAGAGTCTGACACCATTGAACATTGTGTGACGTCATTAAATGTGGTGCAACGTGTCGGTCCATGGGTGCGTTTGGTTTGGTGAATGTTTTAATTGTCATTTTACCCTGATATAATTCTGGGGAAACAACCCCGCAAAATAACCGGTTCTCTTATTGTATTTATGTAAGCGAGGTTAAGGGGTAGCTTACCTACCCCCTAAGAACAACTTTTATTCAAGTAGGATGTGCAAGTCAAATGCGTAATATAGTAACACCAATGTTAGCAGCGCGGTGATCATCCAAACTACTTTACATGCACCTTGATAATTTAAATTTCCGTATGTCTTACCTAGAAATTCAAACTTTAA
>JAHWFP010049336.1:0-19641 GCA_023313725.1 Lithobius niger | reverse complement strand
AAACGGCCAACGGCGGCGAAATTCAAACATAAACTCTAGCATGTAGTCGTATTTCTGTGCGTGCTCGTACACTTTTTGCCTGATGAAGGTAGTGGATGTTCTCTGTAAGCATATTATACTACCGAAAATTCGCTAAACCAATCATTGTTTTTGGTTGTTTCTTTTCTGGCATAGCGTTAATCCTCTTTTCAGGATGGCCCATGTGAAGTTTTGAAGCAATTGCCTGATACAAACTACCTTATGCCTAGAGAAGGAGCCACTAATTATTCTTTCTCTGACGAACGTGAAATGTCACCCCCGACCATGTCTGGACAGGCCAGCCTGGTGATGGCCACCTTACTTCTAAGGAAGCCATGGGCCTTTTTTAAAAAATAGGCTCCTTAACCGAAGTGCAGAAGAGTGAACTACTCGCTGTATTTGACCAAGTGGATGGAGTTTTCTCCACTTTACCAGGTCGAACAGACCTTGTTACACATGACGTGGAACTAATTGATTCTAACATTAAACCCTGCAAATATTATCGCCATGCGAAATTTGAGTGGGATTTAATTGTTACCGAGATCAGACGAATGCTGGATCTTGGCTTGATTGTTGAGACCGACTCTCCTCACGGGTCACCAATGATCATTGTTCAGAAGGAAGATGCAAGTCCTCGTCCGGTAGCTGACCACCGTGAACTGAACAATAACATCGTAACTAAAGACTATCCAATTCCTAACATTGAGGATTGTATAGAACGAGCAGCCAAATGGAAATACATCTCCATTTTCGACCTGTACAGAGGCTTCTGGTAGGTTCGACTCACACCACAGGCTTCTTTAGCAGCCACCATTACTACCCCTATTGGGAAGTACGCCCCACTCATGATGAAAATGGTAATAAAAAACGCCCCATTTTGTTTCAAAAAAACTTATGGATGGCATCACACGTGGAATTGAGGAATTCGTTACCCTATTTCAAGACGACACCGCTGTTGGAGCCGAAACGTGGCAACAACATCTTGACAATGTCCACTCTTTCCTCCTTGCAGTCAAGAAGGCTAGGCTCACAGTAAATGCAAAAAAAATTGCAGGTTGCTTGCAGCAAGGCTACCTTCTTGGGTCATAAGGTAGGAAATGGGTCCCCACCCCTTCTGAAGTCAAAGTTTTGGCCGTGCAAAAATTCGCAAGACCACAAACTAAGAAAGATGTTCGATCTTTCCTTGGCCTAGTAGGGTACTACCAAAGGTACATCAAGCAGTACTCTGAAATCTGTGCTAGCCTCACAGACTCCTTGAAAAAGGAAGCCCCAGATCCCGTTTTGTGGGATCCGTCAAAACAAACAGCGTTTAACACTTTGAAACAAGCCTTAGTGACGTTTCCCGTCCTAAGAGCACCCGACTTCAGTCAGACTTTCATTTTACAGTGTGACTGTTCCAAATGTGGCATGGGCTGCGCATTATCCCAGGAGTTTGAAGATGAACATCCCTGTCTTTACGTTTCACTTAAGTTGACAGCCCGGGAGCAGAACTAAGGGACGACTGAAAAAGAGTGCGCGTGTTTGATCTGGTCCGTTGCCATATTGCGTCCCTACATCTATGGTACAAAATCCATCATAGAATCAAATCATAACCCGCTACATTGGCTCAAGCAAATGTCTGGTAAAAATTCTAGATTGCTTAGGTGGAGCCTTACCCTTCACGATTACGACTACATAGTCAGATACAAACCTGGAAAGTTCCATTTAAATGCAGATACCTTAAGTCGGTATTTTGTTTAAACTAACAGTTGAGTTTTTATCATTAAAAGCTAAACCAGTGGTGTAGCCAAAAAGATTACTCTACACACTTTTTTTTTTATATTTTCTTTAATTGTTAAGAGTTACGTTGTCAGGGCAACCTCACTTAAAGAATCTGTCAGCTTTTCCCGTTTCGGACCCTTACACCAAAATTTTAAGTGCCAATGTTTACTCGTTGTGTCATTATCAACGTCTCCCTATGTGGGAGAAATTTAACAAAGATTGTACGACACGTTATTAATATTCACTAGGAATATCTATGGGAGTCTAGTGGTTCCCGGCTAAACTCCCCTTAAGGTTTTTAGGAAACATTTTTCCTTTAAAAAATTTGTCTTTCTTACCTCTGAGGGCAAAAGGTTAACTCTGTCATTAAAAGGTTGTTGGTTAATATCCATTTAAAACCTCCCAGCGTTTTATAATTATGATAAGTTATGGGTTATACCTAAAAACCCTTCAGTGTCAGAATTTTTATGTAAAACAAGTTGTTTGGTAACCTAAAAACCATCCCAGTGGTAATCTGTTAACTTTAAATAGAGCCTACGGTTTCTCATGCGCTCATAGTACCCTCTATTCCGATCCTTATCGCAAGCTAGGTCCTGAGGAGTGTGCCTCGAGGTTTTTTCCGATACTTTCTTAAAAAATAAAAATAGCATTCTATGCACGGCTGACGAGTTAGAGCATTAAATGTTGAGATCGTATCATTTGACAGTTAACAGTTACAAAAACCTAACATGTACCTTTAATTTTCGTCCAGTTTCGAAAATAGTTTTTTTTTTATGTAATTTCTTACTAAAAACTCGCCGAAAAAACGTCAGTTCCCCAAACACACAAAATGGCATTTTTTATTTTTGTGAATGTAGTGTTTATATAACTTTGTATTCGATCCAGAGCTAGGACTAAGTAGCTCAAAACTTTATAGACTTCTTATTTTTTTAACAAAATAGAAGAGATTGCTTGAATTGTGACATTTTATGCAAATTGTGATTACATGGTTTGGCGCCCCAAGTTTTTAGCATTCCTGTGTGCACTAACTTTTTTTTCCAGCTTTTACTTCGAGTTCAACAGGAACCCTAAGTAAAATCTCCTGTGTGGGGGCATGTAAAGGCATTTGGCCAAAAATCCAGATTGGTTAGGATACCCGGCACCTAAGATCAAAAACTCTGGGAACAATTTTTTTTTTCCTTAGCGCTCAGTAGCGCTATAGGCCTATTTCCAAAGCCTTCTACTTTAACTTGTGTAACTCCCAGGAATATGGTTCAAAACGATCACTGTCTTCAAGGCTTAATAGCCACAAACTCTGTCTTCAACTCTGCGAAAACAGAACTTTAAATTTTATCTCCTACGATTTTCGACAGCCACTTTAAAAACGCTCCAAACTGAGCGCACCGCACGCAATCGCCGATCGCCCTTTTCCAAACAAAACTTGTATACTTGTAATTTATATTTTTCAGGCATAAAGCCGACCAGCTTAGTATTGTTGTAGGAGGAGCTGCCAATCGGCACTTAACCACATAAATGTACTGAGAACCTGCACTCTACGTTTTTATTTTAAACTTCAACTGGTTGGTTATGAAAACTTCGACTGCTCTCTTGTCATTATTTGCGGCTGCAATATTGTTGTAAACCAAAATGCGTTTTAGCATCTACACACAAGCTGGTTCATTTAATCTTTTGCTTAGTGCTTTAAAAAGCAATTTATTAACGTAACTTCTTCCCATGAACTCTACCTTGTCCAAAACAGCATTTTTCTTACTATAAAATTTTACCGGACATTTTCTCCAAAAAGTGTTTATCTTGTTTTTATTTCAGAGCTCCGACCATAGCAACTTCATCGAAATGTATATAAAGCCTTTATCTACTATTAATCTTGCAATAGATCAGAAACCATCCTTCTATTGAACTTTGAAAATGATTTGAACAGCAAACTCCGTTGCCCCCCCCCCCCCTCCTTCAATAGTTGCGATACATGATATCGTAGTTTTAATTTATAGGCCTATGCACGTTGTGAGTTCAAAACTCAGTTCTTAAGGCCTCTCTGTTCACAAAAGTCGGCAATTCTCTTTGCCCTAGCAGTAGCTCCAATTCCCTTCCAATCCGAAGTCAGTATTCAATTTCCCCACCACTCAGAGTGTCGCGAGGCAGCGCTCCCTCCCAAGTCGCCCTCCTCGCTGGGACTGTTGCCCCCAGACAGCGGGCTCGTTTACTGCTTCTTGGGGGCAGGAGGAGGACGCGTTGCAGACGACAGTCTCCAGTCCGCCAACTCTGACCTTTTTGTAATGTTTGTTATGCAACTCGTCGTGATTAAATCATGTGGTTCCAGAAGCAATGTCTCGACCTGAGTTGATCCGTGGCCAGATGTCCCAATCAGGGAAAATATCCCGACATCGTGGCACCGAACAAACCGACTCTTACCGATTTTTCGTTTTGCTGCTTTGAAGCCAGGTTTTGTACCGGATCGTTGTTGTCACCGTTGATAGTCGTCTCCGATGTTTTCAAGCAGTGAGGATGTCGAGCACTCTGTCAAGATTGTGAGTATGGTAGACGAAAGACTGAACTTTTGTCGATTTAAAATGTTGTTGACAATTCTAGACTGGGTTGTAACGCAGTTTGGGTAGCGTAATTTGCTGAGAGGAAAATAGTCACGCTGTGGTTATCGCACGTTTAGCGGTAATTTCATCAAATTTCTTTTGCGTTTGCCAATTAACTATTATGCGAGGAATGTGCTGGTATACTTTTAGGTACGTTTTCGTGTGGAAAAACTGTTTCGTACAAATTTATTTGTGTTTTGTGTGCAAAATTAGGCGTTTAGGGAGTGCGCACGAATACAGACACCGTCTTGCATGGTGACGCGGCCCGTCCATTCTGCTAGCGTGCATGCCCGGATGTTGTTGGCGCGAAAGTGCGTTCTCCTTCAATGGACGGCCGCTACTCCGCCGATGCAGCCAGCGCTATGAGAATTAGGCCGAGCGAATTTTGGGCGTTTTGTTTTTGATTTCTATTGAATGCCGTAAACTGCGAACATTGGGTAGTATAGTGTTGAATTAAGTGGAATTTTGTGACCTGCAATGAATTTTCGTGTGCCGATTGCTAGAAAAATCTGTGCCAAAGGTGGGAACTACTTTCTGTCGCGGAAGATCCTCACTCCTATTCTTCATTGTGCACCGTTTTTCCGCTAATTTAGGCTGACGATCGCTGTTTCTATTGTTCTTTGTGCCGCGAATTGGTTTTTCCCGCCAAAATGGAGGAGAATGCTCCGTTTTTCATGGACGAGACCCACATCGCCAATCAAACAGAGGTGGTAACTGATGACAGTGTCGGGCAGGGAACTGATGCTTCTCAAGACAGTGTCGGGCAGGGAACTGGTTATTTCTCACCAATTGTGAACTCTTTTGGCCTACCCAATTTAACCAAACTTTGGGTAGGTTCAACATCAGGAGATGAAAGTCGCAGCAGAGCTGGAAATAAAGAGAATTCTCCTTCTTGCACCCCCATCCATGGTGTTATTCCTAGGCACACCCCTGACCCTCGTGCTTCTCCAAAAGAGGTGAGGTCAAAGTCCCCAACCTCCACCCCTACCCCAACTGTGGACGATAGAATTGCCTTGTTGGAAGTTCAGCTGAAGCAACAAACAACTGCACTGAAGCTCTCGTTAGACAAACAGAGGCAAGAGGTCGCTTCCCAACTAGTCTCTGGACAGAAGGTTTGATGATCACGAAAGGAGGCAGAATGAGTTTCAAACTAGTCTGCGGTAGGATCTGCAGGCAAGTATTTTCACACAGAAGGACTTTCAGGCTAGTTTGTCCCAACAGCTTGGAGATCTTTTCAAGCAGTATACTGCCGGGATGGCTGGGTCCAGTCAACTAACCCCACCTCTTCAGCAACAAGTTGTTCCTTCAACTGGCAACCAGTCTGCTCCTCACACTGCTGCTGTCCCTACAGCTTTGTCTGCAAGTACTGTGGGTATAGCATCACCTCAGTCACCCCCCTCCCTACCTGCCGGTAACCAACAACCTACCAGCACCACCGTCGTCGTGCAGTTTTCGCCATCTGTGTCTACAGTTCCAGCTCTGCCTTCAGACTTTTCGTCAGCTGTTACCATCCTCACCGAAAATGTAAAGAGTGCACTCACTCTTGTGCACCTGCAGCCACCTATGCTGATGCCAGACGTGAAACCCCACGAATGGTTAGACCGAATGGACGTCTACGTCAAGGAACGTCAGGCGAGTGGTGACACACTAGACACCTTGATGCGTATGGTCCTGACAGGGAAATTCAGCGACTGGTGGACTACCAACCCCCGCACCAACTTCTCGTGGCCAGAAGTCAAACGTGACTTCAAGAAGACCTTTGTGAGACCTCGCCCAGATGGTGAGCTACTTATTGAGGTAGCGAAGAAGAAGCAGCGCGAAGACCAGACGCCTCATGAGTTTGTGACTGCAGCGGCTAAGCACTACAACAAAATGCGTGCTCCGCCCACTCCTGATGTGCAAGCAGAGACAATCATCGCGAAGATGCTCCCTGTGACTCGTGACAGCATTGATCGTGTTAAACCGAAATCGATTGCCGAACTTCGGAAAGCAATTGACGATCACTTGCCCTCATGGTACCGCTTTCCCGAAGCCAAGTCGACCCCTTCCATCGTGTAACGGTGGATGCTACGACGGAGTAGGTGCTTGTAACATCGCCGGTCGCCTGGTGTAACTGGATCTTGCTATCAATCACTATGTTTGAAACTTAAGTACTTTTTCGGTTAAACAGCACAACTGCTACTGTCCCGATGTAGGGAATGGAGCATTGAAGTCCTAATCTAAGACCTGACTAGTGAATAAATAGCAGGTAACGCTGCCACCAAGATGGGAAAAGGCTAGCTAAGTTATATTTGAAGAGAATTGTCCTAAATACTAACTTCTAGCAAAACAACGAACGAACAAACCGTCGGACGTTTAAAACTCCTGGTTTTTATTTTAAACAAACATGTTAAAATGACCGCACTTTACATTTACATTTGGCAAATTTACAACTGGACTTACATTAAATTCAACTTGAACAAACGCTATGTTCACAAAACAATTTCAAATAGAAATAGTGAGTTTGATTAGGCACAAGGGGATTTCGCAAAAGAGCCCTCTAAATTACAAACAGCCTTGGCTGCCTTATAATAGTAGACCTGTTTTACAGTTATGTTTCAACGTGAATTAACAAAGCATTAAACCTCCTAGAGTTGCTGTTGATAAGTCAACTCCTTAAATTACAGAAGCCGCAGCTACCTATAAAGTCGATCCGAGCGATTAATCAATAGAAACCCCACGAAGATCAAACCGTCCTGTTTACTTTAAACTGCATTTAAAAAAAACATAATAAAGAAAGCTGGTTTTTAGTAAGGGACCGTGAACCCTTAAATTACGGCCGCCAACATCCGAAATGCCGTTTGGCTTGACGCACCATAAAATTAACTACTAAAGCTACGAGGTTAAGTTTAAAATTAAACTATAAATTTTAAATAGAGTCCAAAAAATAAACTTTTAAAGTTAAACTAAGTAAAATACGAACCACTACCTTTGCCCGGCATGGCAACAATCGGACCGCTGCATCTCCACTCCCGACCGGCGTAGCGACCTCTAGCTTTGAGAATCCTGAGCTGTGCTGTGCTAACGAAACTCTACTGCGTCTGGGTTTTTATGCCTTCTGCTTGGCAGGCAGGTAGAGGGTTAGCGCGGACCTGTAGGAGAGCGACGGAGGGGGTGAGTGGGGAAGAGGTAGACACTTGGAGGAGAGACTGACCCAAACCGGCCAAGCTGTCGCTACCGGAAGTCGGCCATGACAGCGCGGACGGGCAGGGTAGCGAGGCTGCTCTCAATGCGTTGGATGCTGACTCCGTGTGTTTACGGCTACGGTATTGAAGAAGCTGAGTCAACAAAGGAATTTTAAAGGCTTTGTAAACAATTAGAGGCCTGGCATGGAAGTGCAGTGAGTTTAAAACTCATAAACAACGTGAATTTAGGCCTATAAAAAACTACGATGTTAGGCATCGCAACTATTGAAGGAGGGGGGGGGATGAAGAGTATTGCTCAGAATAAATATTCGACTTTGGGAAACTGATTGCTATATACAAGGCATGATTTAATTGAAGAAAAGCTAGTTTGTTTTTAGAGGTTTGCTACGGTCGGAGTTTCGATGGAGATGCTAAAAAAAATAGACAAAAAAATATACACTGGGTCCGTAAAAATAAACAAACAAACATTGGAGCTCCGGTAGGGTTATAGGCAAGAAGTTAAGTTTACCAAAATGCATTAAGTGCACAAATCAAAAGATTAAATGTTCCAGCTTTTTTAAAGGGCTATATCGCAGTTTAGGTTAGTTTTTACAGTGGTTTGAACGTCCGACATTTTTCATAAATAAACAAAGTCGTCACCTGTTACAAATAAAAAATATCGTGTGTTGTCAACATCTAAAACACAACTAAGCTGGAAAGTGTTTCGGCTTTATGCCTAAGAGAATATACATTATTTAACGTGAAATCGCCATATAGACGATTGTTCTTCTGGTGTGGAAGAATACTGCCCTCAGATTTTTTCTTCGGTGGTGTTAAGGTGTCCTCACCACGAGCGTCTGATACGAGACCGCGTTTACAATCGCAAGTCAGAACAGTGCTTCAGCTGCGCACGCGCGTGGTGCAGGACAGCAACAGAGACTCGTGAATTCTGTGTCTAACAGTGTTGCGCCTTCTTTTTCAGTGACTGTTCCTAGTGTACAACAACCTAGTGTTTTGAGTAATGCTGTTAATCAAGGTATGCGTAACAGTAACACTGTTAACAAAAATCTGTCTGTTGGTAATGGCGTTGGAGTGTCGAGTGTGATAATGTGACTCATGCTCAACCTAGTCTTCCAGGTGTTGTGAATGGCGTATATGTAGGCAACCAAGCCAGCAATGCACCTACTGGGTTTAGCACGGGAGTTAGTCCGTCTGTCGGCCAAGTTAGTGGTACTCCATCTGGTGGTTTTGCTTTTGACTTGTCGACCGTTAACAGTGTGCCTGGAGTTTTTAATGTCGCTTCAAGCCAGGATGTTCGACAAGTTGCGTCAATTGCCGCAGGTCAAAGTTCTGGTTCTTGTTGCCAGACTGGCGCTAAGCCTGAGAACAGGGTTCGTGACCCAGAGTGAATTAAAACACAGCCTTGCTTCCACTGTCAAGAAATTGGGCATTTTCCTAGGCACTACCCTCGCGAGGATGAGAATCTTCCTTTCAGACTTGTAAACAAGTACACTCCTGGCTTGAGGCATGTAGATGTAACCATTAAGGGTTCGACTTTTGCCGCTTGCTTAGATAGTGCTTCTGCTAGGTGTTTGATGGCGAAGTCATGGCTTTATTTGATTGCTCCTGATGTTGAGTTGCGTCCCTACTCAGGTAAGCGTTTTGAGCTGGCGGATGAGTGCACTTTTCTTGAACCACTTGGTGAGGTGACTTTAACCGTCGTCGTCAACTATCGTCACACTCTTATTGACTTTGTGATTTTTTAGAAGATTGCTGGCAACTGCATCATTGGTATTGACTACTGGGAAAAATCTGGTTTGGTTACCGATTTTAAGAACAATCGCGCCTACTTTGACAAGAAGTTCAAGTTTTTTCCCTTGACTGGTTGGATGAGTGGTGACACCGCTCCTGAACCCACTTCCCACTCGGTTTGGCGAATTGCTCCTTCTGCAGACTCGGAGTCTTCCACCTTCAACGTTATGACTCCTCAGCAATTCCTCGAACTCGACACGCTGCTGGAAAGGAACGCCGATCTTTTTCCAGGCAAGGCGGGTCGCACCAAGCTTCGTGAACACAAGATCGAGTTCAAGGGTACTCCTCAGCCAAGGGTCGAGAAGTATCGTCGCCAGTCTCCAGCCATGCGCGCAGAGATGAACAAGATGGTCGACCAACTCCTCCTTGAAGACAAGAATGAACCCTGAGTCAGCGAGTGGGGCTCTTCCTTCTTCATGAAGCGGAAGAAAGATGGTGGCTATCGTCCGATTCTGGATTACCGTTGGTTGAACTCTTAGATAAAGACCGATGGTTATCCGCCTCCCAACGTTGAAGAAGTCCTTGAGTTTTTGTCTGGGAAGGCCTACGTCTCGGTTTTAAACGGCGAAAGTGGTTTTCACCACATACCTTTGGCCGAAGACGCTAAAGGCTGTACTACATTCAATTGCAGCCATAGATCATTTCCCTGGAAGGTACTTCCTTTTGGGCTGAAGAATTCGACCGCTGAGTTTCAGCGCACCATCACCCTCGCCCTGGGAGACCTCGTTGGTACCGTATGTATGGTATATGTTGATGACGTCATCGTCGCGACGGAAACTTGGCAAGGACATCTGGACGCCATAGGCAAAGTCTTTCAGCACCTTCGTCAGCACGGTTTTACACTCAAGCGCTCGAAGTGTAACTTCTGCCTGCCTTTGATGACCATCCTAGGCCTGACCATCGGTGCTCAAGGTATTCATATCAAGGGCGAGCACACTGCTGCCTTGTCGAAGTACCCTCGTCCCAAAGATGTTAAGTCTCTTCAGCGATATCTTGGCCTCTGCAACCATTTCAGGAAGTTTGTCAAGGATTACGCAGTCATTGTGAAGCCCCTCACCTTGCTCCTTCACAAGAACACCAAGTTCGTCTGGTCAACAGAGTGTGAGACAGCTTTCTCCGCTGTCAGAGACAAGATTCTCTCGTCGGAATGTATGCAGATTCCGGACTACTCACTTCCCTTCGTCGTTGAAAGTGATGCGTCAGATTTTGGGATTGGAGCCATGTTGTGTCAAGTCAAGGATGGAAAACCTCGCGTCATTGAGTTCTACAGCCGGACATTGAGTGCTACGGAACAGAAGTTCTCAACTTATGAGAAAGAGGCGCTTGCTGCAGCGTCTGCTATTGAACGCTGGCGTCATTACCTTGAGGGAACCAGGTTCACCCTCTTGACAGACTGTCTGGCACTTAAATGGGCCTTGTCGAACCACAAGAACACCGGTCGCACTGCTCATTCGTCACTTCGTCTTTAAGTGTATGACTTCGATGTGCAACACCGCTCGGGAGTCTCCAACGTTGTCGCCGATGCTTTGTCCCGTGCTCCACTTCCTGCCTATCGAATCCGGGAACAGCCACAGCTTCCGATCGTCGATCGGAGCTTCGTGTCCTTCAGCAGCAGGATTCCGCGATTCAGCTCGTCCTGACCATTCTGACCTCGCCTACAAGAACCGGCAAGAAGATCACCGAATGCCGCGTGAAGCAAGTTCTTCGTGATTTCGTCTTGGATGATGAACTTTTGTACTATGTTGACAGAAGTGTTCGTGATCATGGTAATCCGAAGAGTCGCTATCGGCTCTACGTTCCCTACAAGCTTCGTCACTCGTTTCTTGCCGATCAACACGGTCGTCAGACAGCAGGACACCAAGGCGTCGAGAAAACCATGGCAAGGCTTCGCTCGATTGGGTATTGGCTCGGCATGTTCCGCGATGTGAAGAAGTACGTTCGTTCCTGCCACGCTTGTCAGATCTCCAAGCCTTCGAACCAAATCAAGCAAGGTCTCCTGACACCGGTCATCCCAACCGAGCCTTTCTCCCACGTCGGCATCGATTTTGTTGGTCCCATCCCGACACCACTGGAGGAAACAAGTATGTTCTTTCCATCATAGACTACTTCACGAAGTGGATGTGGTTTATCCCCACCCGTCACTGCACTGCCAGAACGACACCTGTTTCGACACGTGATCCAGAACAACAGCCCGCCAAAGTTGTTGATCTCGGACAATGGCCCCGCCTTCGCTTCGCGCCTTCTTGATGAACTCTCCGTCATCGCCGGGTTTCAGTTGAAGAAGACTACATCCTATCACCAGCAGACGAATGCCACGGAACGCGTAAACCGTACCCTAAAGAACTGTTTGCGCACCTTCGTGAACAAGCACCATTCTGCCTGGGGCCCACTCTTGCCAAATCTAGAGTTCGCTCTTCGGACCACTCCCCACTCTAGCACGGGCAACACACCCTTCTTCCTGCAACATGGTCGTGATCCTTGGAATCCAACAAAGCTCGTCTGCCTACCCCCCAAACCACCCGTGCAGTCGCAGCAAAAGTACTTGGAGACCCACCAGCGAAACTTAACTGAAGCAAGAGATATGCCTCGCGCTCACCTTACTGAAGCAGCGCGATCAGCAAAACTTGTGTACGACCGCAGACGTCGTGATGTCCACTACAAGCTTCGTCAGTTGGTGAAGATCAGATCGCACGTCCAGTCCTGCGCCGTGAAAGGAGTCACCAAGAAACTGGCGCCAGTCTACCTAGCCCCCTACCGAATCGTGAAAGTGCTGTCCGATTTGACATATAGAGTCCAGAGCCTGGATGCACCAAACGACACTCGTGTGGTTAACGTCGTTGACATTGAGCCTTACTTTGACCCGATGACAATGGAGACTTACCAGGAAGGTGGTGAAGAAGTTGAGAATGAAGGAGGAGAAGAACCTCCCGATTCGACTGGTAACTCCGTAGCTCTTGTTCCCGTCATCACGCCGGAGGAGCTTCGCCGTCAACGCTTCGAACAAGACATGTTCATGGCAACTCTTATCGTGGGTGATACCTTCTTTTCCGAAACCAGATTTCAACTCGGCGACGTTGACACAACCTCCGCCACCCCTGCTGATGCTGTGCAAGGAGGGAAGAAGAACACTGTTCAAACCACTCCCGACCTCCCAGGCATCACCAACTATGTCATCGGTTCCCTTGTCAAGCTGCGTCTCTCCAGCCAGGATCCCGGATGCTTCAGGCAAATTTCCCGTTCTTCCAGACTTCGTTGGTCCTTACCATGTTGTGGAAAGGAAGATCCCAGTTTCTTTACAATGTTGTTCACATTGGCAATCCAGAAGACCAGCGAAAGTGCCTTGTTTTCAACATGACATTGGATTCGAATTGGTGCCCCAACATGGTGAAAGAACGTCCCCCAGTGTATCCTGACCCGAATTCCACTCCAAGTGCCCCTCTCGTGAGATCGTGTACACCCGCCCCAAGCGATAAACTGTACGTTGCTTCGGGTGCTAACAACCATAAACTGTCCGTGGTTGGGGTGGAACCCCCGCTTGTGATTCAAAGCAGACTGTCCGCAGTTTCACCACGTGAGGTTCGTTCTTCGAGTGAACCTGGTGCACTTTCCCCTGAGAGTGATGACGATCAATACGAGTCGGATGACGACAGCGTTTCACAGAGTGGTGTTGCGCCCCTCCGCTACTCAACTCGCAAACGTGCTACCCCTGCGAGGTACAAGGTAAATTTTAATTTGCCTAACTGGTGAAAACGTGCTCAGCCTACGAGAGCACCTAAGGCAAAAGCAGCCCAGAAGGTCTGGTTAGTTGCCTACACTGATGATGACTCGCTGCCGTTCAGTGAGTTACCAGATATTGACTGGCCTTATGCCGATCGAAGCTTAGCTTATGTGTTCTGCCTAATGCAATCCAAAGTGTAAATGTGTATTTTTGGTTTCAGTCTCGTCTTGTATCCCTTCAACGTTTTCTTTTTCCCCTGTGTTGTGCCCAACGCCGTGAAAAGGTTTTCTGTATGGTGGCCGGTAAGAGGTTTGTTGTGGTAAACTCACACTTTGCATTTGCTATGTAGCCTAAGCCTTAGACAGGTAATGAAGCTGAGTTTGGTCTGACACAAAAAACTACGGTGTAGCCTGCTCCTTGTGAACCTTGGCCGATGTAGCCTCGTAGAGTTTGTCCTTCCCTATAACATCTTTTGAGCTGAATCTGTGCAGCTGGCACTAAGTTTGTTTTCCCTAACTAGTAAGAGTTGTTGTTGATGGCGATTAGTTTGAAAAGCCAGTGCGTAGCAATAGGTGTTAGCACTGACATGTTAACTATTTTTAGTTTTGTCCTTGTCAACTATGTGTAGCAGTTACGCTTTTCCTGAAATTAATACTTTCCGAAAATTGTGATTTCGCTCTGAAGTATATGTTACTGAGAAAAAACTTGTTGAAAATTGTGGAAATGCACCTGGACTGAATGTGGTTAAAAACTGTTATTAAGGAACTGTCAAACCTGTTAAAACTATTAACTTGATCCTGGGTGCCATTTCCCATGTGTGTATTATTTCTGCGTTGTTTTCCTGACAAACGTCCAGAGGCCATTTTTTGGGGGAAGGCAGCAAGTCCCGAGGCAGCGCTCCCTCCCAAGTCGCCCTCCTCGCTGGGACTGTTGTCCCCAGACAGCGGGCTCGTTCACTGCTTCTTGGGGGCAGGAGGAGGAGGACGCGTTGCAGACGACAGTCTCCAGTCCGCCAATTCTGACCTTTTTGTAATGTTTGTTATGCAACTTGTCATGATTAAATCATGTGGTTCCAGAAGCAATGTCTCGACCTGAGTTGATCCGTGGCCAGAGGTCCCAATCGGGGGGAATATCCCGACAAGAGCTACAAGCTACCCTGCCCGTCAGCCCGTCATGCCTACTTCTGATAGTGACAGCCTGGCCAGCCAGAGTCGGTTTCTCATCCTCAAGAGGTCTCTCTACCCCACTCTATAAAAGATACGTTCCAAAGCAATCCGAAAGTCAAAACTGTGCAAAAACTTCGAATCCTCAATTCCCCCAGCCAAAACTAGTTGTGGTGTATAACACTGCAGTTTTCAGTTAAAGCTTATCAAATTTAATAGTAATGCTTTATGCATTACCCAAAGCCAAATATTAAGCTTTAAGCAGAGCCTATTCACGTTGCAAACATGTAAATATTTGTTCAATAGTCAATATTTCAAAGTAAAGGCCTATTTCCCAAAGTTCACTTGAGTAAAACTCAAACTGGCCTATCTTTACATGTCCCTACTCCTTCAAACGGCTCTGCACCCAGTCCCTTTGTTCAACCGACTTCTCCCACTGTCCATTGTTCTCAAGGCCCTTAGCCAACCAAACCCCGGTAACTCACCTACCCGTCCGCGCGAACTTCCGGTCTTTAGCATAAAAACCCTCCCAAAACATCCACAGCACAGCTCACAGATCTCTCAAGCTAGAAGGGTCACGCCAGTCGAGAGTGGAGACGCCAGGTCCGTAGGATGCCATGCCGGGCAAAATGGTACTGGTTCGTATGTTGCAGTTTAGCTTTTAAAAGTTTAGTTTAGGACCCCCATATTCAAATTTTATAATTTAAATTCGTAAACTTAACCTCTAGCTTAGAGAAAATTATGGTGGTGATGCCTTAAGCGGCATATTAGGTTCTCTCACCCCATAACGTAAGAGTGGTTCTCTTCCTAAAAACCAACTTTTCTAGTTTACTTTAAATGGATTTTTAATTTAAACTGACGGTTTGATCTTTGTGGAAGTCAAAGGAAAAATACTGATGCCTAAGTATAAAATTGCCGGGCTTTTTATTTCTTAGAACAGTTTCTGCGGGAACTAAGGAATGTTGATCTTTTGTACTTGGAAAACTTAGAAACATAACTGTGGACGGTTGATCGTGTATGAAACATACTGTCAGATAGACTATCAGTTACGGCTGTCAAGTCTTGCGGGTGTCTCCGGGAGCACCTAGTATTACTTTTTCTAATGTGAAACTTTAACTTTATTCAAACACAAGCGTTGTTTGCCGGAATTCTTGTGTATTACAGTTGTATATTCCAAACTTGTTGCTTTTAATTCATTGATATTCAAAAGCTTTTAAAAGCAAACTATGATGTAAAGTGTTATTTTCATTCTCTGTTGCAAAAATAAAACCAGGAGTTTTAAGCTTCAGTTCGTTTGCTAGATTGATTAATTGTTTTTAGTGTAAAATAAATATGTAGCCCATCACTTAATTTTAGCTATTTTAAACAGTTAAATCCACCGATGGTGGCAGCGATTACCAACAGTATTAAGGTTAGGCCTCTTTAATTAGGACCGGCGCTCCATCCCCCATGCTGGGATTGTAGCCCATGCTGTGTTATTGAACGTAAAAAGTCGTCGTAAACACCGTAGAACCTTAGACTGAAACTCCATGTACACCAGGGAAACCGGGGGCGTTACAAGCACCTAAGCCGTCGTAGCGTCCGCCGTTACAACTGGTGGCAGCGGTGGGATGAACAGGTGCTGTTCCCGTCAAGCGTTTCCCCCCCTGCCATGCTATAAACCTAGAAGGATGCAAGCCACTTCTAACTAGACGTCTGTGGTCCCGTTAAACATGGCCACGAAGAGATGGCTGTGACTACGTTACACAAAGTCACGAAGTAGATGTCGTACTAAAAGCTATAAAATAGTACAAACACCGCCCAGCAGACAAACTACAACAAACTACCGGCGCCAGGAAACAACAGCTGCCGCTTCCAGTAGACGTCCTCCAGCCGAGAGCCGTCTCAGCCCCAACCGATGCTGCAGGAGAAGATGCCCACGAGGGAACCTGCGCTCCGTGCAGCCAAGCCATGGATTTTGTGTGTGATGCTCCAAGGTCCCAGTAGATTTAACCGCCAGTGACGATCGACTCCAAAAATCAGTGACGGACTTCCCGTACTACGGTGGAACGGAAGGACAGACTGACCGTACAGCGATTGTACAGAAATTGGGTAAGTGTACACGAGATATGCTTAGAGGCCGCCAAGCCGAGTGTTGTAGTTGAGGGCATTAAGAGGGAGTGCAACTCCTTTGGTTATCTCAATTCTGACTACTAGATGGCGTTAGCGTCCACAACGTATTTCAGTTACGATCTTAGTTCCACTTTTTCTCAGTTATTTTCCAAAGGAATAGTGTCAATTTTGTTTCTAATGAAAGAGAATCGAATTGTCTAGCGAAGTGTGGAGCCAAAATTATCCAAAATATATTTTTGCACTTTGGAGCAATATTTTAAGGTTGGCTGATTGAAAGATAAATAAAATCTGTAAACGTGATTGCCATCCAATATCTAGGAATTAAATCCTTTTCCTCATTAAAAAAGTGTTACTAATTTAAAATTAAACAACAAAATACCATAATATGCAGGTGTTTGGAAAAAATCATACCTACTCTAATCGGATTCGAACGCAGAACGGGTGTTAAATGTGACGAAGCATGTTGACAAAGAAGGGCTGGATAGCAGTTCCAACGCTCGTCAGATCCGTGCGTGCGGAAATATAAGCAAAATGATGTTTCACACACGGTCGACGTAAAACTGTTCTTAGTATTGCAGCTACACGTCGTGTGCTTCCAAATATTGACTTAGATTGTGCTCCATTGCTCCAATACTGCACCCAAACTAATATACATCAACAAATTATAAATCGACAAAAATATAAGTCTAGCATTTGTAACACAGGTAGTGTAGTGTAATCGGATTAGAACGAAAAAGTGAGTATTGTAAACGAGCGCCACCGAAAAAACGCCTGTTTTTCAAGAAAATTGAAATTTTTTTTCTTGAGGCATCCAAATGCCTCGCCGAGGCATATCTGGCCGTTTTTCCAATAATGGTCCGATTCTCTCCAACTCTTCGACATTTAATAGCCAGTCCAAATACAAGACTCTTGGGGAAGCCCAAATCCGGACTTTCCACCAGGAACTAGCAGTAATTCACGTTTGAAGATCACCCCAAAACCACATCGCACCTTCAACATGGCCACCATTGCCATTATTTGAACTCTGTATTTATGTACTTTTAATACTCGTATTTTTCGGGCATAAAGCCCAAACACTAGCTTAGTTGTGTGATAGGGAAAAGGTACTGAACCATGTGTCCATATAATGACAACCATCTTTGAGGTGTGATATTTTTTATTGTGTTTGAACGATCGCAACTACTATGAAAAATTTCCACTTAGATCAAACATTGTCCGTTAACTTTAAGGTTCAAACCTCCACTTTAACTTTATGCGTTTTAGCATATAATTAAAACTAAACTAGTCATTCATTTAGCCTTTTTATAATAATCTTTTGCCCCCAGAAACGCTACCATATGTCCAAACGTATAAACGTATTACGACCTGGCATTCTACCGGACACGAATTTTTCAGTGTATATATGTTTATTTTAGTTCTCCTCTCAGACCGACTAGACCCACCCAAATGCTACTGATAGCTTGAACTACTATTAAAACCAAAAGAATTCTTACAAAGATCTGTTTCCATGCCATTCCGAAAGTCAAACTGTGCAAAAACTTCGAAAACCCCTTTTTGCCCCCCTCCCCAGCCAAAACTAGTTGTGGTGTTTAACACTGCAGATTACCGTTAAAGCTTGTTCAATTTAATAGTAATGTTCTCTGCATTACCCAAAGCCAAGTATCAAGCTTTAACAAGAGCCTATTCACGTTACAAACATGTAAATATTCAATCCGTAGCCAATAACACAAAGTAAAGGCCATTTCCGAAAGTTCAATTGAGTGAAACTCAAAACAGGCCTATCTTTTTCCGTTTTACATGTTCCTACTCCTTCAAACGGCTCTGCACCCAGTCCCTTTGTTCAACCGACTTCTCCTCCCACTTTCCATTGTTCTCGAGGCCCTCAGCCAATCAGACCCCCGCAGCTATCCTCGACGTCCGCGCTTTCCCTCCTCTTCAGCATAAAACCCCAGCCCCAGAATGCATAGTTAGCACAGCTCACAGATCTCAAGCTAGAGAAGGGTCACGCCAGTCGGGAGTGGAGACGCCATGTCCGGAGAATGCCATGCCGGGCACGATGGTAGTGGTTCGTATGTTTGTGGTTAGCTTTTGAAAATTTAATTTAGGACCCCCAAGTCTAAATTTTAGTTTAAAAACGTAACTTAAACTCTCTCTAGCTAGGGAATATTATGGTGGTGACGCCTGTAGCTGCATCTTACGTTTCTCACCCCATAACGTCAGAGTGGTTCTCTTACTAAAAACCAAAATCTTTCTTATTTGTTTTAAACATTAATTCAAATAACTGACGGTTTGATCTTTGTGTGGGATTCATTGGTTATTCACTCCAGACGGACTTTATAAGTAGCCGAGGCTTTTATAATTTGAGGAGTTGACTTGTAAACAGCAACTCTGGGAGGTTTAAGGCTCTGTTTTATCACTTAGAAACAAAACTGTGAAACGGTTGATCTTTCATGCGTGTTTGAAACATACTGTTTGATAGATTGTAACCAGCCTGGGCTGTTCAATCTTGCGGACGACTCTGCTGAGCGTTCAGTATTGCTTTTTCTATTCGAAAAATTAAGTGGTTGTTTTATTCTGAAACACAAACGTCGTTTTAGTAAAAACTTGTGAAAACGAATTACATGTTGTAAATTCAAACTAGTGCTTTTTAAATACTTTATTTCAAAAGCTTTCGTGCAAACTAAATGTAAAGTGTGCTTTTCATTCTCTGTTGTTATAATAAAAACCAGGAGTTTTTAACTTCAGTTCGTTTGCTAGTCGATTAACTGTTTAAGTGTAAATAAATATGTAAACCATTTTTAGTTTAGCTCTTGATAAACGGTTAAATTTCCATCGCTGGTGGCAGCAAATTACCAGCAGTATTAAGGTTAGGCCCCTTTAATTTAGGACCCTGCGCTCCATCCCCCATGCTGGGACAGTAGCCCTTGCTGTGCTTATGCCGTAAAAGTCGCAATAATCACCGCAACACCTTAAGCTGAATCTCCGTGTCAAACCAGGAAACCGGAGGCGCTACAAGCACCTGAGCCGTCGTAGCGTCCGCCGTTACAGTATGAGGCAGTATGAGGCAGGATGTTCTACGAATCAAAAAATGGGAGAGTAGTAGTCCCATATATCAATTACACAATTCCCGCGGCTCTTTTTGCGTGAGTGGCTTTCGCGATCCTTTTTAGATGATATGGTTTTTATTTGTCGTTTTTTCTTCGCCTTTTTATTTCCGTTCTTATTTTTCCTGCGATACTTTGCTCTGTAGTTCATTCTCCCTGGTTTCAGGGTCAAGTCAATATTTCCGAAAGGGCGGGGGATGGGGG
>JAHWFP010049333.1:10896-22729 GCA_023313725.1 Lithobius niger | reverse complement strand
AACCGATGCTGTTTTGTTTTCTTAGGGAAGTCAATGTTTTGTTCAATACAGAACGCCACTGTTATGTTGCTGAATTCCCGTTTTTCCGTTCTGATACCAAGCGCGATAAACCCAACAACGATCGTGCATGCAGTGATTGTTACTCAACTTCGAAACTCTTCAAGTCGGCTGTAGGAGCTAAAAAAAAAAAGGGTTAAAAAGTTTAACGAGCGTTAACCACTCCTGGTCATCTGCCCGAAGCCCTAAGGCCCTATGTCTGTAAGGCCCTATGTCTGGCCCTATGTATGCTGTAGGAGCTAGCATTATTAAATCAATAATACCGTGGCAAGAAAGCAGTCGTTCGTTTATTACTGATTGTTACACACACTGTAGGTCGCTTGCCATCTTTCATTGTAGTGCATGATGATTTTGCTAAGTGCCACCCAAGCGTATTACGTACACGGCCGGCAGGCCGCGTATATTAAGAGTTTGTTTACGCACGAGAATTTTCAAAAACTGGACCGGAAGTGGAGGAGGCGGACGCGGAGCGGCTAACAATATGAAAATATCACAATGCTGCAACGCGTAACAATAGTACAATAAAGAGACGAGGCGCATAAGATAGATTAGAACTCACTCGAACAAGATGCAACGATGCTTGGGCACGGGGAAAGTAACATTGTCGTCGTATCTTATTACAGTTAGCATTGTCGGCCTTCCAACTCTAACCAAAGGGAAACGGTCTCAGTGTTCGCTTAAATTTTCAAGATTTAAACCGTATGGTGCGACCAATACGACTGAATGACTTATTTACTTTTTCAATGCGTGCTTCGGGAAGCCAGTTGAATTGTGTCCGCGATTGTTTGCCACGATATTGCAACTGCCTGCAACAATGTAAAACCAACTGCCCATCAAGATGACACATGCTAAATCTAGACACAAGCTAGAGCGTTGCCATAAAATAATATACATGGGACGATGCTTGGGCGGAACATGAACTTAATTAGCGAGTTCGTTTGCGCACGAGAATTTCAGAAAATTGGACAGGAGGAGGAGGCGGATGCGGAGGCGGAGCGGCTAACAATGCTGCAACATGTAACAATGGGGTAACAATAGGCGAGGCGCACAATATCGGATTGTAGTTCACTCGAACAAGATGCAACAATGGTTGGGTGTCGGGAAAGTAAATTGTCGTGGTTTCAGTTACCTAGCTAGTTGTGGAGAACCAAAATTAAATGGTCTTGGTTTTTCCTTAAATCTGCAAGTTGTAAACCGTAGGGTGCGTAGTCTTAAATGACATGACTGAGTGACTTATTTACTTTTTCATTGCGGGCTTCGGGAAGCCAGTTGAATTGTTTCCGCGATTGTTGGCCATAATACTGCAACAATCCAGAATCAACTACTCATCGAAATGACGCATGCTAAATGTAAACACACGCTAATGTGTTGCCATCAAATAATCATGGGACAAACCTTAGGCGGAACCTGAACATAAGTATGCATTTCTAATCTTCCGTTTTTATCGAAAACAAAAATTGGTGGACAGTGGACACATGATAGACCAGACCGTAGCAATTACAATAAAAAGGAAGTGAAAAAAGCCAACAAATTAACTGAGCAAAAAAAAAAAAACATTAGAGCTCGTATCCCCATACTAACAGCCATCAAGGTACACGAAAAAAAAATGGATTAGAGTTCACTCGAACGCAACGAACTATAATTTGAACTCCAATTCGCAAAACGTAAACCCACAAACACACACAGAATAACGCCATAAACAGCAAAACGCCCACAAATCACCGCAAACACCGAACACCGAGCACCGAAACAATAAACTTTTCAAACATAAACTGCGCTTTCTTTCTGACGTAACCATTGATCAAAAACAGTCCTTGATTCCTGGTATTGGAGTTCAAATTATAGTCCGTTGCGTTCGAGTGTACTCTAATCCATTTTTATTCGTGTACCTTCACGGCTGTGAGTATGGGGATACGAGCTTTAATGTTTTTTTTCCAAACGGCCTAGGCCGTTTTTTGCTCAGTTAATTATACTCATTTCTAATGCTCAGTTTTTTTCGCAAACAAAATTGGGTGGACAGTGTAGATACTGTACAAATGATAGACCAGGCGGTAGCAATTACAATAAAAAGGAAGCGAAAAAAGTCAACAAATTAACTAAACAAAAAACGGCTTCGCCGTTTAAAAAAAAAACATTGGAGCTCGTATCCCCATACTCACACCCGTGAAGGTACACGAATAAAAACGGATTAGGGTTCACTCGAACCCAACGAACTATAATTTGAACTCCAATTTGTAAAACGTAAACACACAAACACACACAAAATAGACGCCATAAACAGAAAAACGCTACAAAATTGAAAGGTAAAAATGCGTACACAAAATGAACAGATAATTACTCAAACGAACTAGAAATAACAACTTCAAACGACCTTCAAACACAAACACAGACAAAAAAATTGCCATAACTAGGAGTTTGCTTATTTCACAATAAAGGCACTCAAAATACACATATACCCATTCACACGAAACAGACTTTCTTTCTTACATAACCATTGATCAAAAACAGTCCTTGTTTATTGGTATTGGAGTTCAAATTATAGTTCGTTGCGTTCCAGTGATCTCTAATTCGTTTTTATTCGTGCACCTTCACGGCTGTGAGTATGGGGATACGAGCTCTAATGCTTTTTTTCTAAACGGCGAAAGCCGTTTTTTGTTCAGTTATATATATAGATAGATTTTTCATGTGATCTTATAAAACTTAGTTAAATCTGGGTCACGTGATATGCTAATATCGTATGGCACCATATAACAAGCTGTCTTTAGATAATCGTTAGTTAATTGCTTGTAAATTTTAACCTTTGGTAGTCGTTGTGTTTTCGACTGGAGATTTGGCCTCATCTGTTTTTTTTCTTCGTGAGAATGTTTGCGAATAACTGAAGCCATGTTCGTCAGGATGTCTTCTGCATTTACTGCCAAGGGACTTGTTTCTAAGGTAACTCTAGAATTCGTTAAAATTGCTAAGGGTTAGCGGATTCTCGCAGCTAGTTTGCTTTGACATGACAATTATCCTCGGCTGGTGCATCATGACTAACTAGTGTGGAATTTTTAGGGTAGCTATATAAGCTGTTATGTACCAGCATGGGTTTTGCTCGTGAAGCGGAATTTAGCGTTCGGCGCATGCGTCTTAACTTTTCTCTTTTCTGAAATGTTTACGGTTCTAACCATGTCATGTTAAAATCTCACCGCAGTTTGGGATAAGCCTCGCTTTCGTTTTAGGATTCGTGATTCGAATCCCGGTTTTGTGCTTTAATCATCCTTAAGCAACCTGGTCAAGTCTAATATTATTCCATAACGAGAGGTAAAATTCCATAGCGAGATGATATTGCGTAACGTGATGAGCCACTGCTAACTTAATACTTCCCACCTGAAAATTCTGTAACGTGATGGGCCACTGCTAACTTAATACTTCCCACCTGAAAATTCCGTAACGTGATGAGCCACTGCTAACTTCATACTTCCCACCTGAAAATTCCGTAACGTGAGGTCTTCCTTTCTCTCCTGAAAGATTATTCCGTTACGTGACGCCTAAGTTTTGGTTCTGTTACGTGATGCCCGAAAGGCTACTAATTGTCCCGTCACGAGATGTCGAACCCTGACCTATGACTCTATACGACCGTTTTAACACAAACCCAACTTCAGCCTTAACGACTGCATTTATTAGGCCACTTCTTCGTATAGCTAACTCATGAATGTAATTTTAACACAAGCTCACCAATTTCATTTTAACTGTATATCAAACATTGTTGCATATAATTCTTGGGAATTATGGCAAAAGTCAAACGAGTTTTGAACTAAATGGTTTTCGTCAAACTTGGTCATTGTCAGTTATGTAATTGATTGCTGAGTGCGTATTTTTGTTTTCTGTCGGTAACTTCCCGTTTCGTTTCTACCACTGTGGCCTTAAAAACTTACCAACGAACCCGGGACCTCTGCGAGAATTTTTAATAACATATCCCCCCCCCCCCCGCTGTTTTATTACAAGGGGAAGGTATCGGCTCCTTTTTAAAGAACTATACCACGCACCATGGCTGTTTGCTGTGACGTGCAGATCACGTGACTGGGCTAGTCCAAACAGACGGCCAAACAGCCGTTGTTCTCGTTCGTCATTGGCTAACTCATGGTGACGTCACGGCAAACAGCCACTGCGCATGGTTTAAGAGTGATGCAGTAACATCTTATTTATTGTCTCTCTATGGTTTCTGATTGGTTGATAGTCGATTCGCTTGCAGTGTTAGCCCCCTGTTCCCCCTCCCCCTCCTCCCCAGTTACCTTCAGGAACCACGCTCATTGAGCATTGTTTGTTCGGTTTACCACCTGAAGCGTAATTTGAACACTATATGTACAGGCAACCGTCTAAAATTAAGCTATAGATCAGGGGATTACAACTCGACATCTCGCACGATCCACGGGATTAGTACATTCAAGGATACCTAGACAAAAGCTTAACGTTAGAAATTCGACGCGTCGTCCAGCTAGCCACCGATTCTGCCACCAGTCGCGCTACTCACACCCCAAAAATGAACTGCTCTAACATGCGGACTGAGGTACTGTACGTGTGACACGCGATACGCGGATTTTAAACTTAAAACACTGCATTGACACCAAATAATTAAACTTTAACAACAATGGCTTCACGCTACGTACCTCTTTGTTCACTCGACGACAAAAAAAAAGCCTCCGGAGGTTTAATTTCATGAATTTCAAGCAGAAGAGCAACCAAGGTACGTGTGTATTGTACTGTATGATACGCTACACTGTAAAAACTAAGCATCTTAAAATTCGTAAGATGCATCTGAAATTCAGTTGTTTGGTTGATGATCCTCCTGAAAATCGTAAAACCCTCTTAATTTAAGATGCAATGGATCTGTGCTTTGAAGATTTAAGACACCACCCGTGTAGATGAGTCCTAATTTCAGACGTGTTTCATTTAATCTGCCATTAAACGTCAGATGCATCTTATTATCAGATGGAAGAAACGCAAAATAAATATTTTTAGATGTTTAGCTGTTTGAGACGCCATAATTTTCAGTTTCGAAATTCATGCAGTGTATAAGATGACAACAATTTCAGATGTCCACGCAGTTAGACGGTTTATTTTTAAGTTGGAAAAGAGAGAAAATTGGAAAATTGTAAGATGGTAATTTATTTTAAGTGGGGTAACCGGTAAAGACGGCAACATTTTAAGATGTCAACCTATTTTAAGATATAAAACGGGAAAGTTGCTAATATTTTAAGATAGTAATTTTTTTTAAGTTGTGAAACTAGCAAAGATGCCATAGTTTTAAGACGGCACAAAGCATTAAATCGGAAACGAAGTGAAGTTGCCAACATTTTAAAGCGGCAGTTTGCCGAGTTGGAAAATAAATTATTGTATTGTTTTACATGGATAAAATATTTTTGGTCAACACAATGCAAAATATTATTTGGACCTCATGAAATATTTCAATTAAAACTCCGCTCATTGTTATTAAATTCGAACAGGAATTTCAAAAAAACTTATTTTTATGTACTACTTTTTTCAATACTTATTCCGAAAATAGCACACAGTGAAGGCATGCAAAGAACCAACCATACAATAACACATTAAAGATGCATAATTACTTACCCATTATTATAATAAATACATAGCTTTGACAAAAAAAAAATACCCGTCTCCTTACCTCTTTCCCCACCCCCTTCCCCTTTTTCTACTCGACTTATACCATAACTTCATCCCTCTGGTTTCATTTTCATACAGATGATGTTGAAAAGAACACCTTCAACATCATCGTAAAGATGCCTAGGCTGCTAGATTTGAACAGCTAATATTATAAACAAATGAAAATAAGATGGTTGAGTTTAATAGACATCATCGTAATGATATGTCAGCATTATAAGATGGCAGATATGTAAGATGCCTACCAAAGCATATGCCTGTAAGATGCCAAACTGCTAAGATGGCGAAAACATCTTAAAAGCAAATGGCAAAACGCACTGAAACGTCACTGCTAATTTTTTATACTTCTAGTGAAAACAATTATTGTGCTAATCCTAAGTGAACTGTAGTCACGTTCGTAAAAAATCAAATAGCCTTATTCTTTCCACAGCCAATGACTAACCTAAACGAATGCTAAGACATCTACACAATTAACGAAAGTAGCAAACGATTCTGATTTCCATAACGATTGTAGACGCTGCATTAGGCCTGGGTGGCTAACTAACATGACTCCGCATTCAGTCAAGTTTTAAGGACTAAGATGTCTTCTGATTGAGACGGCGTATTCACAAGGTGCTTTGCAGCAAAGACACCTAGGCTGTCACATTTGAATAACTAATATTATAAACAAATGAAAACAAGATGGTTGAGTTTATAGACGTCGTCGTAATGAGATGTCTGCATTATAAGATGCCAGATATGTAAGATGCCTATCAAAGCATCTGCCTTTAAGATGCCAAACTGCTAAGATAGCGTAAACATCTTAAAAACGGATTCAAAATTTTAAGATGCCAAAGCATCTTACTTTAAGACGTCAATGCTGTTTTACTGTAAGATGCCAACAACGTCTTAAAAACGGATGCAAATTTTACATCTTAGTTTAAGATGCTTATTTCTTGCAGTGTACGGCGTTTCAATTCTCATTAAAAATGTGTTAAACGATCCATTAACAGTAGCAGTAAATCATCCGAAGACTTCAAGAATAGTCACCATTACCGTAAAATAATGTTCGTTTAGCGCTGCAACGCCGGTAAATCTAATAATGAGAAGATATCACTTTTTTGTGCATCTCGCATACACTAATCAATGCTACGATTGGGGTTATTCTTTCTTCGTGCTCTCAGTTCAGCGCAACGCTTGGACGACGCGTCTAGCATGCTACGTGAAACCGAGCGTTAAGCCTTTACCTATAGGTAACCTGGTACATTCAACAGGGTATTTCTTCGCAACCTGAGTTAGTTAGATCAATTTTCAAAAGCACCCAAGTGATATGCACTCTGCCCCCCCCCCCTCCCCCGGCATTTTTTAAAAAGGAAATTAGATTATTTTAATTATCTTAAATTAAAAATACAGTGTGCCACGAAGCTTGAAATTAGCTTGTGCTGTCAACAATTTAACATGATTACAATAGACGGTTAGAGATAAACAAAAAAAGGCAAAATTATATAAAACAAGTGTAATGCTGAACAGCTTACTCAGGAATTTCACAAATACATTTAAATATTACTAGGAAACAGGCTTTGGGCCTATTGAAGGCGGAGCGGAGAGAAATTTATTTCAAATTTCTATTTACTCTCATTATAGTGGCTTTGCAATACTTCCTAATGGTCCTTAAAATGCTGGAGGCAATATTCATTCGGCTACATTTGAGCTGAAGTTCTTTGCAGGTATTTTTTTTTCAACATTTTAACTTTTTTTTTTTAATTTTATGTAGGCTACGTTTCATATAAATTTTAAGATGCTTTCGTTTGCTCCCAATTTAGTTTCCGTTTCGTTATTTGCAGCCGCTTTACGCCATCGCCGCCGTAGTAAAATACCACGTTAGCCGCCGTGGTTAAGCTGGCAAAAAAAGTGCCACCGTTAATAACGCTTACATTGTTTATATTTATTGCAGAGTATCTTTCTGAGCTTTAAAATATTAACAATAAATCATTTAACTGCAAGCTAAACAATCATCAGTAACGATAGTACTTCTCAATGATCGGAAGATTCAAAATATCCGCGGCATCTCCATGACATTGTTGAAGCGCACACTTCTGGCGCGTCCTGCAACGGCGAACGCTAATGTTTAAATTGGAATTATCACAATTGTGAGTCCCGGAAAGAAAATCCCTGGAAAAAAAATCCCCGGAAAGAAAATCCCGGTAAAATAGTCCCCGGAAAAAAAATCCCACGTAAAAATAATCCCCCGGAAAATAAATCCCCGGAAAAAAAATCCCTGGAAAAAAGATCCCATGGAAAAACGATCCCGTGGAAAAAAAAAACCCAGAAAAAATTACGAGGGTTTAATAAGACAATGCTTTACAAGATCTGAGAATTAAAATGTAATAAAAAAAAATCAAAATCATCAACGAATGTGCGTATTGTACATAGTAGCACAAGTCTTGATGAGAACGCTGAAGTACGTGTAAACTGTGTTTGTTCTAAAACTTAACTAACTCACGTCTGAAGGTTAAAAAGACTCGAACATCAAAAAGAAACTATCCATAAATATGATAACTTCTGTGATTGGCTATGAATTGTGTCTGCCTTGCTCGCGCTGCCACGTTCGCTGCGGCAATGTATTTAACACCAGGAATAACTAAACACCACACACGTCTGAATCACTTGGGCGTAGCCATGTTATGACTTTCGCTTTGTATTCCACCGTTTGCACAAGGCCGTCTGAGAGCCACAAATTTCAGTTCCTATGGCTCCAAGCCAGTTGATTTAACATCAACAAAATCTTATTTTACCAAAAATTCCTGTTAATATCAGAAACAGTCCCATATTCTTTCAAGTAGGAATGCCTCTTTAATAAGTAGAATTGCTAAAAATTGTGGATTTTTTTTAATTTGGGGATTTATTTTCCGGGGACTATTTTACTGGAACTTTTTTCCCAGGGGATTATTTTTCCGCGGGATCTTTTTTCCGGTGACTATTTTACCGGGATTCATTTTCCGGGGATTTTTTTTCCAGGGATTTTTTTTCCGGTCCCCCACAATTATTGTAGGTCAGACGGCCTGTTAGCTTGGGTGTGAAGATAACATTTAAATGCTATCTCGCATTTTAGTTTCGTAAGCGACAACAGTAGAGGAATAGGCCTATTGCGTTCGAGGTTAGGCTTAATCATTCTTGCAACACGGGATGGAGAATGCAGTTTCCATAGCAATCCAGGAATCTCAAAATTATTATACGAAGGCAAATTATTGTTCCGTGTTGTGATATAAACACGGAGTCCATGTATACTGTTGTTTTATGTGAGTGGTTTCCTCCAGTGCAGCGGCGATTAGATTTTTACATTTGAGATTCCCGTTGATAGTGTCAACGCCACTTTTGGTTGCCATGTTGGCTGAATTCCTGCAAGCATTCTTTTACACACGAAACGAATGTGCGTCGTTAACGAATCCTTCTGTATTGTTCCCTATGCTTGCCGTCCTCTAGTGGTTATAAAGTGTTATAATCAAATGTTATTATTTCGTTGAGTTATGCACAAAAAAAAATGTTAGCTGTAAAGAATCTACGATGATTTATTTTAGCGGTTTTTTTTTAAAGTTCACTTGATTACCAGCAGCACAGTGTATGCTTCGTCGGAATTCCTTAACTATTCAGGATTCCAAATCTGCAATGGCGAGTGTTCGATCAATTGTAATTTCGTGGATTATAATGGATCAATTTACGTCAAATTCGAGATCAGCAATACTTTTGGGACTATCTAGCAATGTGGCAAATTTCATAGCAATCTGCACTTTGGTTTGGGCTCCAACCAACCAACAACCAACCAACGGACCAACCAACCAACCAACATTTTGCAATTCCATGTCCTTTATAGGCTACGCTACGCTCGCTTCACTTGCTCCGCTCCGCCAAAAAGAATAAAACAAAATGCATTTCACCACGTATACGACATACGGGTTTGTCTAGTTTTGATTCACTTCAGAAAAAGAATGATCCAATCATTTTTTTTTAAATACAGATTTATTTATTTAAAAAAAATTAAACTTTACATTTGAATTTTTTTCGTCATTATTTTATTTAAATATGTTCTACGAGTCATATCAATTTTTGCTGGCAACAACCATGCAGTTATTCTGTATTTTTGGGACAAAACACGGAGAATCGGCAGTATTCCGTAACTCAACATTCATCCCGTAACGAGGTCTATTTATTCACAGAACTACCAGCATACCTTCCATGGCCGTTTGGAAAACTACGTCAATGGCAGATAATGGTTCTAGCACATTGCAGATTAAAATAACTAAGTAACTGCGTGAAACAAATGGCAGGGCAGCTGGAAATATCCATTTCCGGCAGCCCAGGATTGGCTGAACACTTCATTCAAACTATATTTACCAAGCGGTCACCATAATTGTATATTCCGGATACCTTGTGACATAACCGTACGAGTCTGCTCTGAAGAGAGAAGAGAAAAATGTTGTCAGCCAATGTTCGCCAGGAAAAGGGAGTCGAATCCGCTTCGGATCAAAGTATTGCCGCCACATATAACGCTCTGCAACAAACGCTGACCCTAAGTGATGCCAGCGCAACAATCAAATCTCGAACTTTCTTCTGGAAGAATTTCCTAGGAATCAGCCTTGGTGCTATGTTTATGTCCTTCACCTACATATTATTTTTGTGCAATATAAGTTCGTTGTATCCGGAAGATGGCTTGGGCGCTTGGTGCATGACAACAAGCTACGTGGTCCAGCTTTTTACCTGCTCGTTTCTGCCCACTTATATGATGAAAAATACTGGGTACAAGGGCTCACTCTTAATGGCGATAGGATTCATCCTCCTTTTTGTGGTATCCAATTTTTACCCGTCGTTTCTTACACTCGTACCAGGGTCGGCCATGCTGGGAATTGGAATATCTATCATGTGGACGACTTTGAACACCATTACCAGTTCACTGGCGATTGACTACACGCAACTTACAGGGAGTGAGCTGGAGCTCCTGTTGACTTTATTTCTGGGGTTGCTGTACGCCATTGAAGAATCAACGTACGTAACGACCAATGCTTTAATTTTATTTGTGACTAAGACTGACTACCAAAAAGCCGTTAGCAACATATTGCCCGTCGGAAAATGCGGCAGCAACTACTGCAATGAAATGAAAGATCTTTCTCCTGGTGGTTCGTACATATTTCCTTTGTCTGTCTGATCTTTTAAGTTGCCCTTATGCAACCATGGTTGCTGTCACCTGTTGTCGCTTGACAGCACACTTAAGGGAGGGCAGAAAAAACACGAATTAACAACTTCACCCTCCCTTCTGGGAAGTCGAACGGTCTAAACATTGCGACGAAATGGACGATTCCATGCAGTCACAAGAGGGAAGGGCTACTCCGAAAACGCTCAGTTTGATAGAAAAACTGTATATTTAACACAAGGTTACCCTGCAAAAACAACAGCCAGGTCCTAGCTGAAAGCCATAGGGCAATGGCGAAAGTGGAATTGCTATGGTGACGTCAATAGACCAAGCCACACTGGACAAGCATTTACATGGTGGCGTTGAAAAACCTCATGATGAAATTCCCTGATTTTTTCCAGGTTTTCCAGACCATTACGGATATTTTACCCTGATGTTTCTGTCGGTCGAAAGATGATACAATACAGGACTAAAATTGGTTTTTTTTTTCAGTCAAATTTCACTCAAATCACAACAACAACTACATCGCATCGCTTTGCTAAATCAAAAAATACACTGCAGTTACTGGGACTGGTAAAAAGTAGGAATGCCACAATCTGAACAAAACTAGGAACGTATTACTTAACATGTATTACTTAGGCCCAAGGTGTTTTTGATTTATCGGAAATGAAACAAAAAGAACTTGCTAGTTTTAACTGAAATAAAGTGACGGTTTTAAAAGTAAAAAGTGAAATACGAGTTGGCTAATCTTTATAGAGGAAAAAGACTTTTCGAAAAATGCTGAAGTTCTGTGACTCTCAGTAGCTGTTATCAAATTTCCTGATTTTTCCCTGACTTTTCCAGACTTGTTAAATTCCCTGATTTTTCCCTGGATTTTCCAGACTTGTTAAATTCCCTGATTTGTCCTTGACTTTTCCAGACTTGTTAAATTCCCTGATTTTTCCCTGACTTTTC
>JAHWFP010049333.1:0-10886 GCA_023313725.1 Lithobius niger | reverse complement strand
TTTTCCAGACTTGTTAAATTCCCTGATTTTTCCCTGACTTTTCCAGACTTGTTAAATTCCCTGAATTTTCCCAGATTTCAGGGTTTCCCAGCTAGAACGCCACCCTGATTTATGAAATCATTCGGTGAAAAGAAAAGAGTTGGTCTGATCGATATGCAACGGGAGATAAAAAAAAATCTCGGTATTGTTGAGAGTATTGTTCTCCAGGGAGAAATCATGAGCGGCAATTCATCCGTGGTGAGGCCGATTTCCATGGGCGAGTTAAATACCGCCATTGATATCTGCCGGTCCTCTGGTGCTCCTGGTATTGATTTGATTGACTATGGCCATCTAAAGGCTTTAGGTGTCCAAGCCCGTCCTGAGTTACTGGATTACTTTCAATCTATTTTTGATGGTACACCAGTCCCAGAGTCTTGGCTTTTCTCTATTCTCACCCTGGTTCTGGGCAGGGGTAAATTGCATACGTCTGTAGTTAGTTACAGACCCATTGCTCTTCTTTCCTGTGTCCGTAAACTTTTTGAAAGGGTTTTAGATAGTCGCTTGATTTGGACTATTGAGCGGTCTGGGAAGTTCTTCGGAGCTCAGTTCGGTTTCCGAAAGGCTAGGGGCGTGCAAGACGCTATTCTCTTTTTAGAATCGGGTATTAGAGAAGCTTGGCTTCAGTGGAACATTGCTGTTGCTGTGTTCCTTGACATTAGAGCAGCTTATGACACGGTTGACGGTTGTTGGGTGGATCATGCTCTTCTTAACCTGGGTGTCAGTGAAACCCTGTGAAAGGCTACTCTGGCTCTTCTAGGGTAGAGGTGTTTCGCAACTCGTGTGACGGTCATTGGTCTGGTGTGAGGGTAACTGACAGAGGCCTCCCTCAAGGGCGTTGTCTGAGTCCCACGCTCTTCACTGTTGCGATTAATGAAGTGTTGGGTGAGCTGAATCTCCTGGTCAACATTGTTGCTTACGCAGATGAAGTCGCTGTTTGGGTGGTGGATGCAGACCTTGATAATCTTTTGCAGATACTTGAGGGCGCTATCCTATCTGCTTTAGCTTCTAACAAGCTAGTGGCTAAGCGATCTGTTGTTACGACCCTGTACAGATCTTATATTAGATCCTGTGCTGATTTTCACTTGCCATTTTTGGCAGGTACTAGTCGCATCATGGAAGCCATTCAGGTCAATTTGAATGAATGTTTGCGTGTCGTTTCTGGCTGCCTTCCATCGATTCCACTCTCGGCTCTTTTAGTAGCTGGAAAACAACTGGTTCCCACCAGGGCTAGGGAACTCCTTTGTGCTCTGTGTTTTCGTGCGGTTGCGAGGGGTCGTCTGGATCCCCTTGGGTGCATAATGTTAGACACTGGTATCCTGCCTTCTGGGGTGCTTGACTGTTTGGGTTCTCCGGGTCTAGGAGCAACCCTGCTTTCTGCTCTTTTCTCGGTTTTCCTGGTTCCAACCCTAGCCAGTCCTCCCTGCCCATGGATGTGGTGTGAGACGGCGCTTTCTTGCTTCAGTGGCAAGTCAAGTCATGGTATAAGTATGATGCATCGTTTCTGCGATGCATCGTTTTTGCCAGATTCCTGGGAGGGCGGGGTTGGGATCTTTGTTCCTGACCTCAAAATGGCTAGAAGCTATTACCTTCCGGGTCTCCCTGCTGCCTTTGTCGGGGAACTTGTTGCTTTGTCTATTGCGCTTGATGTTGCGATGGACCTCCAACTGCAGAATTTCACTGTAGTCTCGGACTCTCCTGCGGGAATCGGTTTGGTGAGAGAAGCGCTTCGCTCTTTGACCATCTGTCATCCCTTGGCCTTTGAAATCGGCTGGAAACTGTTTAGGGCAACACAGAGCTGCTCTACGGTTTCCATACTGTGGGTGCTTGGTCACTCGGGAGTGGTCGGTAACGAGACTGCAGATGACCTTGCACGGATTGGTGCTACCTTTAGAACGAACAGTGTTTCATTTCCACTCGCCCCTCGTGATCTTCGCCCAGCTCTTTCTGCCCAATCCTCTTCCTGGTGGTAGAAGGAATGGGAAGGTAGTTTGACAGGTAGGACTTTGTACGCGGTGCACCCGTCGGTATCCCTGCCTTCAGTCCTTGGTGGGTTCCCCAGAAGGGAGTCAGGCATGCTCTCCCGCCTTCGTTCTGGGTGTGTGCTGCTGCGTGCGCGCATGTTCAGACTTGGGTAGAGTTTCTCGCCACTGTGTCTGTGTGGAGAGGTTGAAACAGTGGAGCATTTCCTTTTCTGGTGTCCTCGTTGGTCTAGCTTCAGACGTCCTCCTTTGGCATTGGGAGGTGTATCTGTCTTAACTGTGTATCCTGTGTGTGCCTCTACCCGTAGGCATTTCCGTGCGGTGGTGAAGTTCTGCAAAGATACTAGACGCTTTGTTTTTTAATGAGGTCATTTTGTATGGAGCCTGGTCTCTAATACCACCAAGTCCTTCCTCTTTGCATAGTATGTCTTCAGTAAGTTTAATTTGTTTTGAAATGATTTCACTCATGTTATATGGTTTTGATGGTTTAACCACCTGATTTAGTTATAATTTTACATTGAGCTCATGACTTCGGATCTGTATGCTCTAATAAAAACAAAGAAACAAAGAAGAAGAATCATGAGTACAGTGATCCATATTTTAACATAGTCATTGTTGGTGAATCTCAGTGGGATGAATGAGATAAACGAAGAGAAATGAAAGAGTAGGCGCATGTTACAGTTTGTTTATGAATTAAAACCTTATTAACTGAACAAAACACGGCTTCGCCGTTTAGAAAAAAGCATTAGAGCTGGTATCCCCATACTCACAGCTGTGAAGGTACACGAATAAAAACGGATTAGAGTTCACTCGAACGCAACGAACTATAATTTGAACTCCAATTCCAGGGAACAATGACTGTTTTTGCTCAGTGGTTGTGTCAGAAAGTGAAAACAGTTTGTGGTTGAAATGTTTAATGTTTGCGTGCGTGTGTATGTTTGTGTCACTTAAATTTGGGTGTTGTATGGGCTTTTTTTTTGTAATATTTGTCTGTGTTTGTTGTTTTATATTTTAAGTATGTTTCCTGTGAGTGGCTATATGTGTATTTTGTGTGCATTTATAATTTGTGAAAAAAGCATACTCCTAATTAGGGCAGTTTTAATTGCCTGTCTTTGTGTATGTATTTTACATCCTTTGTATGCGTTTTGCTGTATACGGCGTCAGTTTGTTTGTATGTTTCAGATTTTCGTTGTTTCATGTGCATGTGTATGTTGTACTTTTTGTGCGTATTTTATTTGTGTGAAGTATCCAACCGTTTTGTTTGTTTGATTAGTGATGTTCATGAATACGTGTGCATGGATGCTGGCATGTCACAACCCTTGTTCCCTGGAATTACACTTCAAATTATAGTTCGTTGCGTTTGAGTGAACTCTAATCCGTTTTTATTCGTGTACCTTCACAGCTGTGAGTATGGGGATACGAGCTCTAATGCTTTTTTTCTAAACGGCGAAGCCGTTTTTTGTTCAGTTAATTTGTTGGCTTTTTTCGCTTCCATTTTATTGTAATTGGTACGGTCTGGTCTATCATGTGTATGGTATGTCCACTATATACCCAATTTTATTTGCGAAAAAACGAAATATTTGTAAACACTAGTAAACAATGCGTATTTCTGTTCAGGTTCTGCCCACTTTATCCCATGTTTGTTTTTTGATGGCAACACACTGGCGTGTGTCTACAGTTAGCATGTATCAGCTGATGGGTAGTTAATTCTGCATTGTTGCAAGCAGATGCAGTATTAGTAGTGCTTTAGGTAGTTTTAAGTAGTTTTTTAGAGAAAGCTCATGGTGTATTAGGCCGTTACGCTCGTTAAATAAAATAAGAAATACGAAATAAGTATTATGGCAAACAATCGCGGAAACAATTCAACTAGTTTCCAGAAGCCTGCAATGAAGAAGTAAATAAATCATTCAGTCATGTCGGCCGTCCAATTTTGAGGCTTTAAGGCCTCAAAATTATAGACTTTGCACCATACAGTTTAAAACTGAAAGATTAAAGCGAAAACTAAGACCATTTCATTTTGGTTCTCGACAACGATTAAATATATTTAATGGAGCCGCCCAATTCCAACTCCAATTGTTTTTTGGGGGGGCCTCAGCCCTAGGCCCTAGGCCACGCGCCCACCCTAGATGTCCAAAATGTACCCTTACCCAACCCCCAATCGTTAATGGCTAGCTACGGACCTGTTTATGTAATTTTGAACTGAAATCTGATAAATTTGCAAAGAAAATGTTTTTAAAAAATGATTTAGTCACAATTAAGTATTTATGAAACCTGCTATCCTGAAAACCGAATGAGAAAAATCACTGAAATTTGCTTGAAAACAATTTGTCACACGCATTTGATAAACGAATCTCTACATGTGTCTGGAGAAGCCAAACGTGTTAATACTGATTACAGGTAATAGGACGTCATATGAAGGGCATTAACCAATCAGAGTACTGTACTAGCTAGACCTCAACATGGAAATCGCCAAGATTACCCAGTACTACTTTAGGCCAAAGGTCGGGGTCTAGGTAGTACTGTACTAGTAAGTCTCCAACTTAGACTCGCATTGAAACCGCCAGCCCTGAGGCTTAGTCCTGAGGTAGAGGTTTAGCTAAGCTGGGACTTACATTACGACCGGTCGTGTTTGGACCTCAGCTGGACCTCAGCTGTTAAAGCCCTAAAGGAACAGATATTAGAAAAAGACATGTAAGCCATCAGCTTCGCACTAATACGTGTAAAAGAAGCTCCAGCGTCCCAAAAGACAAGCTGGAACGTCTTTTACACGTATTAGTGAGACGCTGATGGCTTACACGTCTTCTTCTAATATCTGTTCCTTTAGGGCTTTAAGTTTTTTAAGGCTTACATCCGTATTTTATACGCTTAAGCGTTTTTTGATACTAATATCCATTTTTTTTTCTTGTTTCAGCAAGAATAAGACAAAAAAGAATACTGTAATCACCTTAAAATAACTGATATAAGAGAGCCTTTGTAATACTCAGTTTTAAGCTATAAAAATTGAAAATCGGTTCTTTGGTTCGATCTCCAGGTGAGAGCAAAATTTCCCGAATAAAAAGAACAACAATAATTGTAGTCACATCAAACCAAAAGGTTTGCTCGCCTTTGACAATGTTACACGGAGGTCCAAGCCTAGGGCCTATGAGAGTGTTGAGTGAAAAGAAGACTGTTAAAGTCTACCGTGGCACCATCTAACGGCAGTGATATAATTAAACCTTTACAACATGCTTCCAGGTGCATGAGGACGTAGTACCAAACTTCCACTCAATAATTGAGCAGGCATGCAGCTTTTTTGTTTCTTTAAAAGAAATGGCATTGTGTGCAGGCCTTCGCTTGATCCAAGAAAGTGCTAGATACTTCCAGAAAGTGCTAGATGGTGGCAGATGCTGCATACTTTTATTCGGTGGCAACCTGCCTTTATAGTGTCCGCGGCCCATCTTGAGTTCGCCCAGAATGAATACAAATAATCGATTGCACGTTTTTGGGCAGCAGAGTGCCTTGTTGATATCCAAGATGGTTACAAACACAATGGCGGCCGTCGATTAAAGCCGCCCCCTCCAGGAAGACGTATCCGAACATAAAACATTGGTAGGACTCAAGATACGCCGCGCATACAGTAAAAGTATTTAGTGGAAATTTGGTTTCGGTTTGTTTCTAGAATTGCAGGACTGGAGACGAAGAAGAGCTGAAGTCAAGTTTAAGTTCCAGTACCAAATCGCGTGGTCTTGCTATAAATATTTAATCATGTTACCTCTAGTCAATAAGCTTAAAATCGTTGTTCTTGACAAATTAACAAGGTACCGAAGACGTTCAGCGGGAGTTCCAGTGATAACAGTGATTATAAAAAAAAAAAAAACAACAAAAAAAAAACGGATTGTTATACGATATGACGTCACCCCTTTCATTGTATGTATAGTACTCTCTGTCCATTTGGCGCGTGAGTGGCGACTCGTCCCTGTGGTCATTGGAAATCATTAGTGTCCGCCAATGGCCCACAATTTATTTCCGTTGTATTTGAAACCTACCTAAAACGCTGGGGTATTAGGTACGTCACGTCAGCGCCCACAACAACACGGGGTCTGCAAACACAATCTGAAGGTGGCAAAAATTGTTTGCGCCATCCCCTGCTCTGCACGTAATACACGGTACACTGGCACTTCCGGTTTGACCCTACATAAAATAATGTCAAAACGCTGCACTGAAGTGAATTCCAACACTTGAACCATAGCCGAGCGCTGTGGTGATACAACCCACTTACCCCATTTTTCCGAAGCGTCTGTGTTGCGTACACAACTTCATGAAGGAGTCAGATACCAAATTAGAAAAAAAAATATATATATAAACAAAAATCATACATTTATTATTGGGTCCCCTTAACTTAACAGAATCCACCCCTCTCCCCGTAGCATTGTGGACTCGTCCAAGAGAGCAATGACATGACGTGTATATAACTCTATGCTGGAGCCTTAACGGGTTAGCTGCAAGGGGCACTTCAGAGAGAAACAGAAAGGCGTCATACTGAAGCCGATGCCGTGAAGAGTGATTTCTTAGACCAGAAACGCGCGATTTTTGTTGTTGGAGAAAACAACGTTATTTTAAGCCTAAGAAATCCGCTCTTCCGTTGTTTTTCCCTCCATTTTTATGTAGTGCACCTTCTAGTTATGCCCTCCAAAACCCATAATGGTGCCAATATGGCGGCAAATGTCACTGCTCTATATAGATCGCACAACATCGACGTGATGGCTGCCTCCGCGTGAGATCTTGTTTTTCAACAAGAGTGTTCTGCCTGCTACTTTTTAACGTTTTATTTTTTATTTCTCAAGATGGTGCCGCGCTTTATAGCACCGAAAGTTTGTACCCTGTGCCAGAAACTGCGGTAGAGATTATTATTGGAGCGAAGCTCCGCTATGTTCACTCTCCAATGTAATCTTAAGACCGCACATCACGCGAAAACCACAAGGAATATCCAAACCAAACTTTGCATGTAGTAGCACGGGAGTCCGGACAAGGTTCATCAAAAGAAAATTCCGGAATCGGACATGGGGTTGACGAACCGTCAAGGTGATTAAATGGGCCAATAGTCAAGAACCAAAAAAAAAAGGGTTTAACGAGCGTTAACCACTCCTGGTCATCTGCCCGAAGCCCTAAGGCCCTATGTCTGCAACAGCCAAAAATCCAAACAACAACGAGACAGCGAGGCCGTTGCTAATTGTTAAAGGCATCCGATTGTTAAAAGATTGATTGTTGAGTCAGTGGGAATCTTACAGATATATTATCTTCTATACCGTGCCTGGGAATCTGGCTGTTGCAGACATAGGGCCTTAGGGCTTCGGGCAGATGACCAGGAGTGGTTAACGCTCGTTAAACCCTTTAACCCTTTAACCCCTATACCGTAAGCTCTCAAGGATCAGCAGCAGCAGCCAACAATTAAATTTTATCGTCACAATTAAAAGCTAAACTAAAGCTAAACTATACCACGCGCCGTGGCTGTTTGCTGTGACCTGCATATCACGTCACTGGGCTAGTCCAATCAGACGGCCAAACAGCCGTTGTTCTCGCTCGTCATTGGCTAACTCTTGGTGACGTCACGGCAAACAGCCATTGCGCATGGTTTAACTAAACACTAAACGCTAAACGCTAGACTCTTTCGGTGGTTTTCATTCTTCACAATTCTTAACAATTCTTTGTGCACGTGTTATGTATTTCAAAATTTCAACGAAAACGGTTCAGACTTGATGGGTAAAATAAAAGACCCCGTGTTTCAGCTAAACCCGTATACTTTCAAACCAACTAAGCTACGTTCTTAATTTCGAGGCAAAATATCTTATTTTTTTCGTAGATGCAGGCTTTCAGAGCTGAGCTGAATTGTTTCAAAGTAAGCACCAACAATCATTGTGTGCGCGACCGTTGACACTCGGTAAGTGAACAACAATTACAACTGAAACAATTATAAAGATAATGCGCCTCATTTTGTTGTGGAATGTGGCATTGTCGACGTTTTCACTTTCGTTGATAAGTGGACTTGCTTAGTGAATACTGGCTTTCTCAGTGATTGTGTTTTTTTTAGACTTCAATCAAACTTCATTGTGACTTTTCCGGGGCTTCACCAAAGTATTCGTGGGGAATCTCCTGACTTTCCCGACCAGGGAGGGATGAGAAGGCGGAGAAAAGGAAAAAGAACGGTAGGAGGGGGAGAATTCACATTTCAGGGCGGAGGGAGAGTGGATTCTCTGAGGGGGAAAGGTGTATGTTGGTGGGGGGGGGGGATACATTAAAACCAAAGACCAAACACCTGGGGTGCTGGGGAGATACAAACCCCACACTGGGGGAGTCTGGGAAGGGGTGCACTGGGGTGTGGGGGGTGCTCAGGGCCACGGGTGTGGAGAAATTGACAGCGCCAGTTGCTTTCCTAAGACGACAAAACACCGGGAAAAGCTAAGTTCGGTAAATGCATTCATCGTGCATCATGCACGGGTCCAGCTAGTAAACCAAAGGTCTCATAGCGGAAATGCGGCAACGGCAACGACCCCCGAAAGGGGAACCGCCCCTACAATGAAAACGGGCGAGTTTGTCAATTCTTTGCCTAGAAGTTGAAACTGGTACGTTGTTGCCTTGAAAGAAGTTGTAATTGGCACATTGTTGCCTCGACTAACAATTTGTTCTGCTCGGTCATCACAGAGGCATGTCTGGACAGTTATTTTTCACACGGTACGGATTGCTCAAGCCAAAGCGATAAACTGGGAGTTGAGGTGGGGGGGGGGGGGGGGCTGTGTGTGCGTGTGTGTGTGTGTGTGTGCCCATGTGTGGGAAATGGTTACCCTTCGTTTGGCAGAATCCCGTTTCGCAAAATCAAAATATTCTTGAAAAATGTAACATTGCAGAAGTTAAAGAGGCATACCTAATTGGAACTAATTTTGGATTAGTGGCACTTTCTGATGTTATGTGTTTAGCCGCAGCGAGCATGATAGCGCGGGCGAGGTACGGAATTTGAACCAAATTATTCTGCAAAACGGTCGTTTGTCTATAAATGCCTGACCATTATAATGTCTAAATGTTCGTGTTTAAATGTTTTATACGTTTCGTGTGCCTAAAATTTCGTGAACGGTATTCAGCGAAACAGGATTGGCCGAAATGATTGGCCCCTAAAGGCAAAAGCTGTTAATTTCCTTTCGATTTGGCGAAGCGACACGTAACCGAAGGGAGAGACAGGATGGGATAGAAATAGAAATAGAAATAGAAAAGAAAAGGCACACGAAGCACCCACCCACCCGCCCAAACAAAACATCAACAATTAACGAACAAACGCATCGAAACGAGATTTGAAAGCATTAAGAGATGGGGCACAAGCAAGATTAGAGGGAAGGGCATTCCAGGCATGGACAACCCTTTCCGTAAAGAACTGGTAGCGAAGTTTAGTCCGGGACACAGTACCACAGATGCGAAAAGGATGGCCACGAGTATAATTGAAATTCGGTGAAAAAAAAGATCAGAGTTAACGTTAAGGAGGTTATGAGTAATTTGCTAAGTAAGGATCATGTCCCCACGATGAAAACGGTTTTGAATGGTAGTAAGTTGAAGCCTACGTAGGCGGTCGGGGTAGGACAAAGAACGAATGGTGGGACACCATTTAGTAAGGCGCCGCTGACAATTTTCACGGCGGTTCAATGAGTAAAGATTGTAAGGGCGGCAGATTTGAGAGCAATAATCAAAAAGTGGAAGAAGGAAAGTTTTGAATAAGACAGTAAACAGGGAAGGAGTAAGATCAGAGAATCCCCTAAGAATGAAATGTGCCTTCCTGAAAACTTTAGAGATGACATTTTCAGTGTGAAGATTGAAATTAAGAGAACTGTCAACAGTGATACCAAGGTCCGTATGATTAGCGACAGGAGTAATTAGCTTTCCGAACAGACGGTAAGGAAAGCGCGGGTTGTTATGACCAAAGTAAAGAACATGGCATTTATCAGTGTTAAAGAAAAGGGAATTTGCAGTTGACCAATCAGCGACGCGTTGGATATCAGCTTGAAGCAACTGGCAAGAGGTAGAGTCAGAGAAAAGTTTCAAGTCATCAGCGTAACAGACACTGGAGGAGGAAAGAATAACAGATGGTAAGTCAGAAATGAAAACGTTAAAAAGGAGAGGGCCAAGAACTGAGCCTTGAGGCACTCCTGAAGTCACATGAAGCCAGGGGGAATAGGAACCACGACGAACGACACGCTGACGCCTAGAATGAAGATACGAATTGAGCCAGGAAATGATTCCAGGAGTAAAACCAAAGTGCGCAAGTTTAGAAAATAACTTAGAATGGGAGACAGTGTCAAATGCTTTGCTAAAATCGAAGAAAACAAGGTCACAGGGGAGGCCAAAATCAATAAGTTTAGTAATAGGTTCATAAGTGGAGAGGAGATTTGTAAGGCAAGAGCGTTTAGGAAGGAACCCGTGTTGGGTAGTCGGGAGAATATTAAGTTTACAACACTGAGTAAAAAGTTCAGAATAGACCAGCTGTTCAAGGATTTTGGATATTGACGAAAGGAGACTAATAGGCCTATAGTTAGTAACAAGGAAAGGGGAACCAGTTTTGTGAATTGGGGTAACATGAGCGTCCTTCCAACAAGTCGGAAAGGAGCTAGAAGTAATAGAATTGGAAAAAATTAAGAAAAGGGGGTTGGCGATAGATTCCGCACAATTACGAAGAAAAATCGGAGGTATGTTATCGGGGCCAGAAGAAAAATTATCCTTTAGGGATTTGAGAGCAGATAAGACATCAGCAGCGCTAAAATGAACTTTGCTGGTTGCAAATGGAATAGAATCAGAAAAAGAGGCAGGATGAAAAGTAGTGGAAAAAAAATTATTTAGCCTAGTGGCAATGGT
>JAHWFP010049329.1:5062-16222 GCA_023313725.1 Lithobius niger | reverse complement strand
ACAGCATAGGTCTCACCAACAAGTCAAGACAAAGCAAGATAAAGACATAATCACAGCAAAAATATGACCGCTGTCAGGTGCGTGTGTATCTCCCACAGCATAGGTTTCACCAACAAGTCAACTCACAGCTAGCCATGACTGTTTCTGTGTGGCAAGTGACTCCAGCCAGCAATCGTAGCCAGCAAGTCAGGACAGTGGCACTGCTGTTAAAGTAATGAAACTAACGAAATATAGTGGAGTAGCGTTAACATACGGCGCTGCTACCTAAAATAGTCCAAAAATAGTCTTGTGTTTAGACAGCACAAGAAAATGGTATAAATTATCTAAAAAATACCTTTTTTTGGCCGCGCTTTTTTAAGGATCGTCTATTGTAAATGCTACAGCATGGAAGACGAACGTCGTCTTAAACTATTGCGTATCTTATGTGCGTCCCTTCACAGCTGTAAATTCCATGGGGATACGAACTGTAATGTTTTTTGTTTTTTTGTTTTTTTCAGGTACTTCATTCTCATAACTGCCTCGGCAATGCACTCTGGCTGCACAAGATTCAAATTCAACATAGTCAAACATCTGCTTACTCGACACGTATTTCAGTCGATCTTCACACTCTTACTCCACGTTTCACTTCATGATCTCCACATCAGCATGTAAACGAAATAATTCATCTTCACAAATGAGAATGAGAATAAAGCTAAACCTAATCATGGCGGCCTAAAAACAATATGCCTATCCTCATCACCTCAGCTGTACACTGTACCAAACCAGAGTGAACCGCCCAAGATTTACAACAATACGACGAATCCTTCGATCAACATAACAAGAGAAAGGCCATATTGTTGTTTTGCTTTTAGGGACCACGAACCCAAACTGGGATATCTCAAAGATGGAGCGACTAGAGAAGATGGTTCATTCCTGACTTCCGGTGTTTGTGAAAATGTACTGATTTGGCACCGTGGTGTGACGTCATATTCACCAATTCCGACAAAGTAGCCCGAACAGCCAATCAGTGTGCTGCAAGGAAGCACGTGACTAGTGGACTTGCACAAAACGAACTTTTTAAAAAATATAATTTCTCTGTTTACGTTGCAAGCGAACGAAAAAAAAGCATTTACTTTCGTAAAAAAAAACTATAATAAACGGAGATTAGGTTGTGTTTTTAATGAATTTCCGTTTATCGAGCAAGCCAACAGTCTCATTTTATAGGTGCGCTTTTCTGGTGTAATATGACGTCATTAACACCAGCATGGCCGTCTTCTTGCTGTAGATTGCCGTCTCATTCCCGCAACATGGCCGTATCCTTCATTTAATCCCTTGGCCTCAACCGGAAGTAAGTTTGTTAAGCGATAAATGGCCTATTGGTGCTTCTTGTCCTACGAAATTATCGTTCTTCTTTGGAATATCTGCCCCATGACGATGAGAGGGACAATTTAGCAGGAGAGAGTTCGTAATACCAACACGTAAACAATGTCCTATCGCACAATACTTTACACCAACTTACTGTCTTCAATTTGTTTTTAAAATTGTTCGAATTTTGACATGGCTGACATTCTCCCACTTTCGCGTGGTATACGTACGATGAACTGAACAAAAAACGGCTTCCCCAATTGTCGAAAAGAGCATTAGAGCTCGTATCCCACTCCTCAAAGCTACGAAGGTACACGAATAAAAATGGATTAGAGTTCACTCGAACACAACGAACTATAATTTAAACTCCAATTCAAGGGAACAAGGACTGTTTGGCTGTTGCTTCTTATATTTGTAATGACTTATTTATACTTAATTTAGACGTTACTCTTGGTAATACCCCAGAATTGGACCGAAACGTAGAAAAAGTTTTCATTCAAACATTTGAACCTCATCGGCTTTACTCTATACGAACTCCAGGTGCTTTTACATATTAATTTCCAATAAGTCAGGATAACTTAGTACAGGATGTGACTAGTAGGCTACTGGCTATAGCCTTCTTCACATTCTGGCCGGGCACACACCGACCTGACGAGATAAGTTTACAATTTATTTCACTTTGACGTAGCTATAGCTGGACAGTGGTTTCAAAGCTGTATGACTTCACTTGAAATCGGAAATTGGAAAATCGAAACTATTCTTGGCAATGGCAAGAAATGCCCTCAAGGTCACTATTGGAAATATCGCTTTGGAAACTGAGGTTAATCTGAAGTAAACTTTTTTGTAATGCTGACTGTCTTGCTTATACGTACGTCAGCCTGCTTAAAAAAATACGTGTACCGTGCATTTCTTTTCCTTGCTGTAGCGAAGCATCTGCAGCAGTTTGCTAAATCCCTATACGTTGCTCATGCGTAACTTCCGCTAAACGATCAAAATAAGAGGCACCCGGAGGCGGGAGTGTATGGAGGACCCCCTTTTTTTTCTATAAATGCAGTTATTGCCACCCAAGGTGAGAGCCCCGTGAAAGGCCATTTTCATTACAAAAAAAAATAAAAAAATAAAAAATGTAATTTTGCCATAGAAGGCAAGAGCCCAGCGAAAGCCACAACCACCCCCCCCCCCCTCGCCTTCATAACAAAATGCAGTTATTGCCAAACAAGGCGAGAGCCCAGTAGGTCGAGGCCCTTCATAAAAAAAACATACAATTTTTGCTCATAAGGCACAGTTTTCGGTGCGCAGAATCGTGCGTTATATTAAAACAAAAAAAAACAAAAAAATTAGACAGCCAGTTCTAACCGAGCTTAAAATTAACTTACTCTCCTATATTTTAAAGCTATGAAATATTTATTCTTGGAGTGATCATTTTGTTTTAGTGACGCTAAATAGCTTCGATCTCCATGACGACACTCAGTAACATAAACGTGGTTCATTGACGACGGCACCCTCTGACGGTAATCGTTGAAAGTAGGTACTAATTTCAACCAAATATTTACCATTGGTAACAGTTGACACGAAAATGGAAATTGACAGCAAACATTATGCTGGGTACATTATACTTGGTACATTAGCTGGGTGCAAAATGATGCATGCGTTTACCGAAATGGCCCTCGAGTTATAAATCTAAATATTATTAACTTTTGTAGACCTTGGTGCCCGCAATAAACGTTGCCGCAGAAATATCGTTCACATATTACGACTTTATACGTCGCATTAAATGTCTGTGCATATCTGTCTGACGAATTTACATAATTAGGTCGTAATCGGTCTAACTGGCTGCTCGGGCAGACAGTCGTGGGTCATAACTGACCGGCAAGTGCGTAGCTGGGTGCTGGGGAAGGAGTTAATTATGCTGGATACCAGGAAGTGTGTATTATGACTGAAAAAGATGTGGAATCTTACACGCCAAGCTTCGAAGGCAACGCAAAGTTCGTAAGGGTAATTCTCACGAAACATGTAATTAATCATACATCCTAGCAAAGTAACGTAATAGCAATATTACCAATTTGAAGAGTCTAAATACTGAAAAACTTTATTATCATAATTTTTTTCCAGTGTTTGTCATAGACGATCGCAGACTTTAAACAAAATGAGGGGGGGAGGGGGCTGTAGAGAGGAAAAAAAGGAGCGTCCTAGAGCAGGAGGGCGAGTTTTCCGGGTAAGCGGAAAAAATATCCCCGGAAAAAATATCCCCGGAAGAAATATCCTGGTATAAATACACCCTGGAAAAAATCTCCCCGGTAAAAATATCCACGGAAAAAATATCCCCGAAAAAAAATAAAACATGAATTTGGGGCAATATCATTAAAACACCTTCTTTATGAGTATCTAGTCGTAATTTATACCATTGTCATGTTGTAAAAAAGCGCCTGGTGTTGGACCTCCGTTTGTACTCCATTCCCATAACAAAAAAAATAAGGAAAGTGGTAAGGAATGAAACCTATCTCCCTAATAAATAATTCGACTATTATAAACGTGATAGGTCTGTTAGTGGCATACGCAGGAAAATATTTAGAGAGCAGTCCAGTTCGACAACCCCCCCGCCCCCCCCCCCCCCCACTCCCTATCTTTTCCAATGAACACGAACGTTTGTTTAAAAAATTCAAATAAAACAAATGAATGTTAACCTCACCGCCAAAAAAATTTAAGTTAAAAGGGAATAAACTATAGCACGGTGGGGGGGGAATGGGAATCATGGGTTTCCGTCCCCCATTAATTAATACTCGACAACTTCCCCGTCCCCTACGCCTTAAAGTGGCACTATCACAGATTTAAAGTAGGTAAAATCTGGCAACATTTAGCGCTTCCTAGTACTACAAAACAGACAAGCCACGACCTACTTAATTATTGAGTGAAAATTTGGTACGTCCTCGTGCACCTGGGAGCAAACTGTACAGGTTAACAATGTCACTGCCGCTAGATGGCGCCACGAGATTTTGGTTCCCTCTTCAATCGGTGATAATGCCACTTTAATGTCGTCGATTCCACAGTGGTACTGTGGTAAGGTAGTCCGTAAAACGCATGCTGCGGTAGGGTGTCTGTAAATCGTGCTATAGTATAGACGTCCACAGAAGTAAATCGTACGACCATTAAGACATTATCACTGCAGGGGATATTTTTTCCGGGGATATTTTTTCCAGGGGATATTTTTCCCGGGGATATTTATACGGGGATATTTTTTCGGGGGATATTTTTCCCGGGGATATTTTTTTCCTAGATTCAGTTTTCCGACCCTCCATTCAGAGGCCTAAAACATATCTTTATTAATAAAATCGAGTTGTCGCGTAAGATGGACGGCAACGAGATGGCCACAAGACAGCCGCCACAAGACGGCCACAGGTAATTGATAGAGCACATATCCGTTTTCATTGTTGGTCGCTCGCCCTTTTTCTTTGCTACCGTGGGAAGAATGAGCCCGCTCGCCCTCTTCCTGATTGTTGATGCTTCGTTTGTTTAATCCTCAATCGAGTTGTCGCGTAGGATTGACGGCAACGACACGGCCACAAGACGGCCGCCACAAGACGGCCGCAAGTAATTGATAGAGCACATATCCGTTTTCATTGTTGGTCGCTCGCCCTTTTTCTTTGCTACCGTGGGAAGAATGAGCCCACTCGCCCTCTTTCTGATTGTTGAAGCTTCCTTTGTTTAATTCTCCCTTACAATGTCTCCAATGTCTATTTATTTATTTCAGGTGTACAAAGGCGTATTTATTTTTTTCCAGTATACAAAGGCGTATTTATTATTTCACATGCACAAAGGCGTATTTATTTATTTCACATGTACAAACGCGTATTCCAACCATTTTTGCAGGAAAGAATCATATGTAATGTAAGTGTATGGACTCCGGAACAAGGGATACGCTGAATGAGGGAAAGGAAGCAAACGAAAAACACCGTTTTCTAGCCAGGGTACGCAAAAACACATAGACGGGATACACGCATTCCGTAACAAACACATGAGGAGGGAAATCGTCCCAATGTTTTTAACGGTGCATCAAACACCACCCGTGCGTAGCACGGGCTTCCGCTAGTACGTATATAAAAACTAGTAATGTCCGTTTCATACTGAGACAGGAAACCTGAAATCATTAATTGAATCCAGTATTTGTTTTAACGTTTTGCCTTCATATTTTATCTACCAAAAAAGGAACCCAAAAAATATGGGCGAGGGGGCACGTGGCACAAGCGCCCCACTGTGCGAGCGACAGTTTGTTTTTATTTTGTGTCCCTTATCTCGTCGTGGTATATACTCCTTCACATATTACGTATCTCAGAATGCATTTTTAGCGACGAAGTGATATTTTCAAAAGCCAGTTCAATTTTTGACACGTAAAATTGGCAATAATTCAAAAGCAAAAATTTTAAACTATGAAACTTAAAATGCAGTAGACTCTCGATTTAACAAACCCTCGACTAAGGAAATCCCCTTTAAAGTACACTTTTTAACAATTTGATCTTCTTTTGATATGGTGAACACATCTCTATACAGAGAACTTTTTTTTATAAGGAATAGCTCCATACAAGCAACCCTTTTTCCAAGGCTGTAACGGTCTTTTCACATACTAAAAATTATCTTTACAAGGAACTAATTTACAAAGCATTGTGCCGACCAAGAATTCAATGAATTTAACAGACGTCGCAAAATTTAAACCAGAACCACGACCCAAAATTGAAAATCTTTTTCACCGAACAATTTAACACTGCAGTTTATGCACACTGTCCTCGCAGTGCAATCAGAAAGCAGATTAGAAAACAAAAACGAACTCATTTGATGCTTAAGGTAAGGTTTAACTGATCCGAAGTCAAAACAGCAAAGGAACACAAATAAACTTTCCAGTAAAGTTTCAGACACTGCAGTATTGCTGTACAGTTTAGCCCACGTGAAACCTTACTGCTCTATTCAAATGTTTTTACCATTTTTACTTTTGCGCACGATTAGTCAGATTTTTCTTGCAAACAGATTTTGTTGTCATCTACAGTTCTATTGTGAAAATAATTACTGAGTGCATTTCAATTGGCTAAAAGCCATCGCTAGAAAATGGATAACAACTAATCGTCTTTGTAGCCTTAGTTTAACCTTATCTGAAAACCTGAAAATGTCCTGGAAACTAATAGTAAAATTCCGTACCTGGAAAAGTGCTTGAAAATCTTTAAAAAATGATATATCTATCATCTATTGGGTGATGAACGGAAAGTAGACAACTTGTCTGAAGAACACTGAAAAGTTTAGCCCAGAAACTGTCGAGTGAACGTTTTGACATTCGGGCTCTGGTTTTAATTCTATTTACATATATAATGGTTGGAAAAAGCAGTAAGGTTCCACGTAGACTCAACAGTACAGCATCTGAAACCTTACAGGAAAGGTTACTTGTGTTCCTTTGCTTTTCTGACTTCGGAATTTGGACCTTACCTTGAATATCAAACGAGTTCGTTTTTGTTTTCTAAATCGTGATGCTTTGACATACCAAGTTGGTCTTCTGCCCTCGTTGCAAACGTTCTGAATTTCGCTCGCTTCGTTCGCTCGTGCAGTGAAAGTCTTTCTGTTGCAAGTCGGTTTGTCTTTAGCTCTTTTTCAGTGGCTTTGGCCTTATTCGTATTATTACAGGACGGCAAGCCAAATGGGCAAAGGACGTTTTAGCTTCAACACGGGACGGTGACGTCCAACCCCTATATAAACTAATTCGTAATAAGGATACTGCTTCCTCTTCACGTTTTCTCAAATTCCGGGTGAATTGTTGGCTCACCATCACTGTTAGTATGTTTAAGGTTTAGGTTTAAGCTTTAGTAATGAGTGTCATGAGGTCAGTTCAATTCAAATTCAATTCAAATTCTGTTAGCATTTGTTTAATCTTTAGTCTACGCCTTGCGGGCGGCGTTACTGATTTGGCATTGTTGCGTAATAAAATGTTAAAAACAATGTAAAACAACAAAACTGATCGTTCAGGGTTCCGCAACTCTGAAATGGCACGACCAATTAAAATTTCTTACAGAAATTTTCTTATAGAATCAATATAGAAATTTCAGTTGGTCGTGCCATTTCAGCTAAGTGCCATTTCATCACGATTCCAGTCCAGATCTCCGATGTGACAAATAGAAAATTAGTAAAAGTTTGTACACGTGTTCACCAAGTCAAACAAAGCTTATGCACTAAATCTGATTGGAAAATATTGAAAGATGGAGGAGAAATAAAGCATCGAAATTGTGGCTTTATCATGGGAGACTGAGGTCAAAATGATTTTATTTGTGATTTGTGATTTTATTTTGATTTTATTTGTCAGGTGTATACACTCTGTATGAACTTGGTAATAATTTCACTCACAGTTTGTTGTAAAGGAAACTCCAGTCTGCAGAACTGTCTGTATAAAGAACCATTTCTTGGCGAACTATGTTGTTCACTATAACACAGCCTACTGCAAGTACATAGATCTACAAAAAACTACAAAACTATATTCGACTGTCGTGATGCAGATTTGAATCTGCCCTCCGCCAAATCATTCATATACCCTGTCATCGAACTGCCCACTCGTCCACTGGCATAAAGACACCGTTATTAAGGTCGTGACCATTCTTAGAAAATATATAACAACTAGCATCGTACCCGGCTTCGCCCGGGGTTTGGTTTTGCCCGTGGTTGTTTCCCAGTTTTCGGTCGGTGTTGCGTGAACATTAACTGCGACTGGGTATTTTTCTTCCTGTAAGTTTGCCTTTTCCTCCCATCTTCTCCCACCCCTTTCTTTCTATCATCTCCCTGTCCTCACCCTCCCCTCTCCCCTTCCTCCCTTCCTATCCTGTTACCCACACAGACGAACTGGCCCTCTCCCTGTTTATCGCTTTGGCTTGTGACGTCATTTAACACCTCCAACTCCTAGACGCACTGCCCCACACACGGGCATTTGCCATTCAGGCCCTCCTCGTCACTCTCAATTTGCCGCTTTGGCTTTCGCAATCCGCACCGTGTGAAAAAATAACTATTCTTTGTGCATGACGTCAACAATGTGCCAAATTCAACTTCTTTTCAAGGCAACAACGTACCAGTTTCAACTTCTAGCCAAAGAATTGACACACTCGTCCGTTTTCATTGATGGGGTTCTCCTGCCAGGGGTCGTCGTTGCTTCATTTCTGCTATGAGATTTTTGTTTATAATGTAAGATATAAGCCAGCTAGTACACGTTGATATCAACCGAAGCGTCGATGCAGTACAATATTAAAGATGCGTCATCCACCTCTGTGCAATTTACACGCACATTCAAACCGGTGAACCAGCAGTCGTTCACCAAAACTACTAGCGTCACTGTCTCCGTTTTTATGATATGTGCACTCGTCCACTGGCATTAGCGCTGCCGGTAGGCAGCGCTTATTAGAGTTCGTTTGCGCACGAGAATTTCAGGAAATTGGACAGGAGGAGGAGGCGGAGGGGGCGAAGCAGCTAACAATGTCAAAATGTTACAATGCTGCAACATGTAACAATAGGGTAACAATAGGCGAGGCGCACAATATCGGATTATAGCTCACAAGATGCAACGATGGTTGGGTGCCGGTAAACTAACATTGTCGTTGTTTGAGTTAGCTAGCTCGTTGTGGAGAACCAAAATTAAATGGTCTTGATTTTTCCTTAAATCTTTAAGTTTTAAATCGTAGGGTGCGAAGTCTTAAATTTTGAGGCCCGGCCTCAAAATTGGGCGGCCGACATGACTGAGTGACTTATTTACTTTTTCAATGCGGGCTTCGGGAAGACAGTTGAATTGTTTCCGCGATTGTTGCCACGATAGTGAAACAATCCAGAATCAACTATTTATCTAGATGACGCATGCTAAATCCAGAAATACGCTTATGTGCTGCCATCAAATAATAATCATGGGACAAACCTTCGGCGGAACCTAAACATAAGTATCCATTTCTAATGTTCCGTTTTTTCGAAAACAAAAATCGGTGGACAGTGGACACATATAAAATGGAAGCGAAAAAAGCCAACAAATTAACTGAGCAAAAAACGGCTTCGCTGTTTAGAAAAAAAAAACACATTAGAGCTCGTATCCTCATACTCACAGCCCTGAAAGTACACGAATAAAAACGGATTAGAGTTCGCTTGAACGCAACGAACTATAATTTGAACTCCAATTCGCAAAACGTAAACCCACAAACACACACAAAATAGACGCCATAAACAGCAAAACGCTACAAAATGAAAGATAAAAATGCATACACAAAATGACCACAAATTATAGTTCAAATTATAATTCGTTGCGTTCGAGTGAACTCTAATCCGTTTTTATTCGTGTACCTTCAGGACTGTGAGTATGGGGATACGAGCTCTATTGTTTTTTTTTTCTAAACGGCGAAGCCGTTTTTTGTTCAGTTATATTTATATCATTCTAATGTGACGTTTCGAGGCAAATCTCTGCGTCGTTATTACGTCATAAAAAAACCAATAAAACAAGAAAGAAAATCGTTAAGTTTCGTCATTACGTGTGGAAAGAAAGAAAATGTACGAAAACAAACAAATCTCATCATTTTCAGTTGCCGAAGGAAGGAAGTTCTTACGAGTGGGGTGAAGCAAGCATTGTCTTTTTTTCGTTAAACTTTGCTAATTGCAAACGAAAGGAACTAATCTTTTAATGTCGATTGCTCACCACGGGCTTATTTCGTTTTTTTCTCTGTTTTTTCTTTTCTTTTACGAACACGCTGTTTTTCTTTGTTTGATAGCTCTATCTCTGGGCGCCGTTGGTTTGTCGCACATGCGCATTTCCAACAAAATAGTGAAGCGGCTGGCCTGACAGATATCAGCTTGCGTCGGTAGCACCACTGGAACACGGCAGCGCTCAGTCTCATTAACTCGTATTTACATTACCCCTGACGATTCCAGAAGTTTGTTCCGGCCTTCTCCGTACCGGAAATGGGAGCAAGGCATCCATACTCGAGTTTGGCAGAAGAAGTCCTTCCGCGGGCAACCACAGCTAACGACTTCCGGCAAAGTGCGAGGTAGAAGCTAAAACCATGCGCGATCATCAAAAACGAGCCCAGGAAAAAAAAAGGGAGGAAAAAAAAAAATGAAAAAAAATGCGAAAAGGTTTGTCAAAACCAACTGGCATTTGAAAAGCGTCAAATTAGGCACAGTTCCAAGCTCGTCGGAGAGAACTTGTGAATGAATAAGTGTCGTTTAACTGACAAACACACAAAGCACTTTAACCGCATGGTGGCCCTCAAATGTGTTGGTTTAACAAATCACACAGACATTGAAATATCGTCTTGTACTATCAAAACAGCCGTCTTAGATAACAAGGCAAGTAGAGTGGAGTGGTGGGGAGAAGGTGCTGGGGGGGGGGGGTTACGGGTTGCTCGATTCAAATATAGCAACAAGATGAAGTAGGTAAACGTTGTTAATGTTGGCACGAAATGTAGAACTATTCTGGTTCAAGTTCGTTTTTTTTTTCTTTCATCTTTCTTCACTTGAGTATAGAAAGACACTGCAGACTTTGTTTATCAAGGAGGTTTATAGCCCGTGTTAACCTACTTACAAAACATTTATTTCCTTTTAAAATTGAACCTAGTCCGGGGAAGGTTACTACTAGTTTTGCATCGTACATTCACACAGATCCGCTGCTAGGCATTTTTTTTCTGTGAGGGGGAGGGGGAGACCGGCAATTTTACGCCTCCCCCCTCACCACGACGCAGAAATACAGTCCAACTCTTAAAAGATAAAAGCTATGTGCTCGAGTCTGCAAACTTTGAAACGTTACTTGCAGAAATCTGATCCGATGTC
>JAHWFP010049327.1:0-16436 GCA_023313725.1 Lithobius niger | reverse complement strand
GATGTACTTGTTTAGTGGTTTCATATTGAAGATTAGCCTTTGGCCCCTTGTTTTCTTTGGTTGGGTGAAGATGGAGCTGTAAAAGCCCGGACCCGGGTTTTGTTTTTTGATGATTGCATTCTTTGTTAGGAGGAGTGAGATTTCCGACGTGAGAGAGTGTGATACTGGGGTCGTGAAAGTCCACGGAGGGCTTGATGCGAGTGGTGGTCTTGAAAGAAAGGATGGCTGGATGCCGTCTTTTATGATTGAGAGTACTTCTTGGTTGTGCGACAGGGATTTCTAAGCCGGGAAGAAATGGCGTAGTCTCGTGCCGACAGGGAAGCGAGAGAGCCGGCGATAGTCATTGGTTGCGACGTGGTTTGCGGCTGCCGGGAGACGAGAGTCGGCTGCGGCGGTCGGGAGTTGCGGCGCGTTTCTGGTTGAAATGCTGACTGGGGCAAGAGTGTGGATGACGGTCGGTCCGAAAGGGCTGCTTCTTGCCGGAGGGAGTGTCGCATCGTGCGACACTCTCGAGGGAACCGATGGTTTCTCGGGAGAAAGGCGGCCGACTTGGTGCCTGTTTGGTTTAGACGATCGAAAGGCTAGTTTGTCTTGTCTTACGGGTTTAGGTTTGCGGGAGATGTCCAAGTGAGGAGCTAGTGTCGGAATCAATCCCCTGAAAAGCGTATCGGACTCGTGAAGCGGCTGGTTGCGTAGACGGTGTCTAGTCGATTCGTTTAAGTTGTGGACGGTCTTGAGGGCAGCTTCCCGTAAGAGTAAGGTGTTGTTGAATAGTGCCCGTAAGAGTAAGGTGTTGTTGAATAGTGCCCAGTTCAAAGAGTGATAAGTTGCAAAACTTGCCTTTTGGAAGAGCTGCGAGATGAGAGAGGACAGGTTACGGATTTCTTCGGGGCTAGCGTCGGCCTGAGAAGCGGCTCATAGGCTTAGGCGTAAACACTTGTCGTTGTCGTACAAGACAAAGGAGGGAACCTCAAGTCTTTTGGGGATGGTAAGTGCCGAACCAAAATCCATCTTGACTTCGCCGCAAAGGAATTCTCATTTCCGGTATGTGTCGAAGTTTTTAGGGTTAGTGGCACCGTCGCCGTATGGACGGAAGAAGCTTGATTCTCGGCCGGGCCGTGGCGCTGGGGGTTCAGCAGTGTCGAGCAGAAGAGGATTGCCTTTCCCTAGGAGAGAGCCGCCGTTGCGGAGCAGACAAGTCAGGAGAGTCGTCGACTGGCCTAGTAGACTACAGGGTTTTGCGTCCTTGTCGCGGAGGGCGAAGCCAAAGCCGGTTTTGAGACCTCTGTTTATTACTGGGGCGTCAGCAGATTCAGAAGGCTTGTATAGGAAGCAATCCGGGACGGTGTTTTCGACTGTCTTAAGAAGAGATGCTAAAGGAATGGTCGGGTCGTCGTTGTTGTCGTCGTCCGGGAAGTGGATATGCTTTGCGGGCGGTGACGGCATGTGGGAGTGTCACGACACCGTGGTGGGGACGTGCGACACAGTAGTGGGGTCGTGCGACACAGTAGTGGGGTCGTGCGACACTGCTGAGTGCTTGTGCTTCTTGGCCGGTGGCGCGGTGTCGTGCGACACACGTTTGCGGTGTTCATGGCTTGAAGTAGAGGTGACCCAGTCACGAGTGTTGGCCTACCGAACAGATGAGGTGCACGACGGGGGAGGCATCGGTGTCTTTCCGGCAAGGCGGCTAAAGACCGAGTCGACGAGGTTGTGCGCTTCACTGCGTGTGGGGCTGTGTTGTCTGCGCGACGAACTGGAAGATAAGTCAAGCGGCGAGTCGTCGGGTGGTTGGCCGGCATGAGCCGTGGCTTCTCGGAACTTCTGCTTGGCGTTCCGAAGCAGCGCTTTGGCGTGTCGTACGTCTTCTGCCAAGACCAATAGAGCGGGAGGGGGTGGCGTGCATTGGCCGTCTTGCAGCGGAGAGTCGTCGGTGTCGCCGTTGCCGACATGCACGTCCCGTACTAAGCCGCGCGCGCAGCGGTCGACGCGGGCGGGAAGGATGGCCGGAGGAGAGAGAGCAGCATCCGAGCCAAGAGCAGTGTCGCACGGTGCGACATCCATCATTGGCGAGGGGCGGCGAAAATCCAAAATCCAAGTGGGAGACGAGGTGACGTGACGGAACCTCTGGGGGAAAATGAATGGCGAGTCTAACCACGTTCTCGCTTATATAAGGAGGACTGCGCATGCGCAGTGGGTCATGAAAGCGGGCATCTACAAGCAACTAAAAAACCTCCAGGGAGAACATTAATTGAGGACAATGTAATGCTAAATTATCAGGTTAATATGTTGAATAAACTGTTCGTTGTGTTACTGTGAAAGTTTTCGTTAAATTCAGTGTTATATCGGAGAATTAAAATATTTACTGTCTTACAAGAAGTAGAGACTGTCTTGTTTGTGAAAATGAGCGGTAAATATTTTAATTCTGCGAATTATAACACTGAGGTTAATATGTTTGGCAAACAAAGAAATTATAATTGAAATGCTAAAAATTCTCATAATTAAAGTTTCTATGTTAGTAGTTTCACTACATTCTGTTACTTAAATTTTCGTTTCAAATAGAATTACTAAGTACTATTATTAGTTAATGAGCAGTTAGGCTCCAAACTTAAAAAATGCATGTAATGAAAAATAATTATAAAAAATAACATTTTTCCCACTTAGCACCAGAAGCAGAATATTTTCTGCCGGTCTGCGACAAACTTTTTACAAACTAAAAACGGTCTGCGGGAAGAGGGAGGTGTCTGCGGGTTGCAGGTATGGTGTGAAGGTGGAATTTTGCATTGCGCAGAATTTTTAGTTAGACCCATTTTGGTTCATGAACAAGTTTCTTGCGAGACCTTTGTAGGTTGTTTTTGCTAAACAAGTTCAGAACGACCATACCTATCGTCATGACAATAGCGCCATTCAAAAGCTCTCGAAAGAACGGTTAAAATGGTGTATTTGAACGTTAAAATCGGTAAATTTTTGGCGAAATTATCTCAAAAAGAAGACCAAGTAAAAGAAACTGTGCAGGATAAATCGTACTGCAACATTGCCAGCCGTCCTGCAACGTAGCGTCGCACGTTGCTGATTCTGCTACAGGGGCTCCAACTGGGCATTTAATACACGATTTACAGTAAGAATAGAGATGGGTCGGTTTTGCGTTTTCGAGTTTCAGTTCGGTTTTCAGTTTTCTTGCCAAAACCTCAGTCGGTTTTGGTTTTTTGGACACCTTAAAAATGTTTCCTAAGGGTAGACTTAGTAGGTATTAGCGCGTCCCCGCACTGAGCAGCCAGTGGTCGTTGCGGCCAAAAAACATGGAGATGTGCCGCGCGGCCATGTCCTTTTTTCATTGATAATTCTCGAACACGTGGTGAAAAATAAATACGGATCAAGTATGGTCGCCCTGTGGCCACCTGCACGCCGCCCGGGAACCCAGTGGCCGCGGCGACAGGCTGGCCGCTGCGGCCGAGTGCGCGTTGCTACATACACCTTAAGCATTCTCGTTGGCCGCAGCGACCTGGCCGCGCGGCTTGGCCACTGTGTGCGCGGTGGCCCTTACTCTTTTAGCCCAAGAAAAATAATTAGGCCTATATTAAATGCCAACTTCTTTCTTTGTTAATTCTTCGTGCTTTACGTATGGTTTAAAGTTTTAAAGGCACACTAAAACAGTAAACACGGCTGCGTTGTACATTACAAAAATTTAAAAAATTTTCTAAAACCCAGCTGAGCACAGATCAGTCACCCGACACAACACGAGTCTTCCAAACACCGAAGAAATGTTTTCTTTTTAAGGTGCAGGCGTTTTTTATGAAAACTGAAAACCGCTGTTCGGTTATCGAAACCGACCCATCTTTAAGACATCCGATACAGTCTGATATTCTACTAGTCCGATATTGGTATCGGTATAATCTGTATTTATCGGTATTTTTGCCATATCGGTATCGGACCACTGCAAGGCTTACGACACAGATACACAGGTTTCCCACCAAAATACTGAAATCAATTTCCCTGAGTTTTCCAGGTTTTCCAGAGTAGATGAAGTCATTTTCCAGGCTATTTACCGTAATTTTAGAAGGAATTTGTTTCACACATTTTACCAGTTTTGTGTTAAAAAGGCTGATGCTTTTAGATGGGAAATACATTATTTAAAATCTTAACTTTTTCAGTTTCCCAGGTTTTTTTTGGGGAAAAACATCACAGAATTCCCCGAGTTCTTTCCAAGTTTCAAAGGTAGTTATTGCATACTACCAAAGGTAGTTATTGCAGTTTCAAAGGTAGTTATTGCATAGTTATTGCATATAGTTACTTTAAATTCCCCAAGTTTTCCAGGTTGGTGGGACTCATGAGAGCTTCGTTATGCCAAGAAAAGCAACTGTCTTCTCTACTAAACTGACACCAAGCACAGCAAAAGCAACAACCAAGTGACAGAAGCAAAGCCATTTGCTCAGTTTGCAATGATTACGACGCTCTAAGTTTAACAACAACCAACTTAAAATCTAACTGAGAAGATGAATGTACTAAGTAGGAATAAGAGAATGCTCTTATTGCTGCACAGATCCGTTATTAAAATAACACCACAATTTCGCTTTGATGCACAGAACTTTTTGGATAATCTCAGCAATTGGAACCCACGCAAAACCACAAACTGAAGTTGCATTTGTTTAGAAACAAAATTTATCACCTTATCGGTATCGGATCAGTATCATATTGGCCGATCCTTATGTAAACTGTTTGCAGCACTCCAATCTAGGCTGAGGGACACCCAGGGAAGCCAAGGCTATGGACACGTGAAAACTAGATTGTGGTCCTGTGGTAATTGTGGTATAGTTTTAAAAGCAGTATTAGCCTATTAGAAATTGCTTCAGCATGACTAGTAGCTAATTAGGAAGGAAGAAGATTGCTGCATATAGGCTAATTCATTACTGTGTTTATTCTGTCTGCTCAAGTAAGAATCCTTTAATCCAGCATGTTACACATGTACACTTCATTCCATTTTGTAGTTTTAATCCTCAACAGAAACCAGCTTAAACCGATGTTTTGTGGCAACGAAATCACACCAACACCATAAAATTAAAAGCAATTTTGTTTTTTAAATATTACATTTTTTATCAGTGTGTATAGTTCCACATGGAAATATGATTAGAATTTAAGCTGTATGCAGTTTAGCTTGTGCTGATAGCCTAATTATTTAATTCGAGTGCCTCCCGTTATTTTTTCTTGACAAAAAAATCAAAACATTTCAATGAAATGGACTCAAAATGACTAATCTGAGTGCATATTTTAGATTTTTAGACCCCTTTTACGTGGAATTGGTCCAACCCTTATTTCACGAATTACTAGTTTATTTTACGTTACTTTGGTCAGTCGTTGGATTGGAACTGGCATTCACTTGGTTTGGAGGTAATGATGCTAACAGCTCACAGTACGCCCAGTGAGCTTTCACCAGCTAAGACTAGCCATGTGTGCAGAATATGCCAGAACGCTAGAACGAGGTTCGCGGGAAATTTCAGAGAACTGCGGAAATTCACTAAAAAAATGGCTTGCCTACATTGTGAAAGGCTGTGGAAATGTGACAAATCTGCAGGAAAATTTTGTGGGAAATTCGGGGAAATTTTGTCCATTAAGAATTTTATGCACCCCTGAGACTAGCTACTCTTTTTTTCCGGTATGCCAGGGGTTACGCTGGGCCAAGAAAAACAATGAGTAGCCTATACCTTTAAGCCACTAAACTAAGTCCCATATTGGCTACTTACAGGTTTTAAAAAAAATTGATTTCGTTCTTTTTTACTTTGCTTTCATTTTCATTTATATTGGTTTCGTTATGTTTCAAATTGCAATGATTAGTTTCCTTGCACTTGGTTTTATTTTTTTCACTTTGTTTTCGTTTTTCAGTTTGCTTCGGTTGACACCTAATTTTACAAATCTTATACCGTAAATCATGGATTAAACGCCCATGGGCTTATGCAGTTAATTTGTCAAAAATTGGGGGTGGGCTTTAAATCGAGCATTATCAATTTTCTAACCTTTCTCGACATCTATTACAGAAAATTCGAAGCTTTTGAACGATCTCTGAAAGACCAATTTTTACATCCTTTTAAATTACTGTGAAGAAGGGAGGAGGCTTAGGTGAGAGATGCCTTGTGCAGGTGCTAGGAGCTATAACTTTTAATTTTTCGTACAAAAACGACAATTTGAGGGGTGGGCTTTAACTCCACTATTTCATGATTTTGACTTTACAGCATTTTTGGGGGTGGGCTTTAGCTTCAACTGGGCTTTTAATACACGATTTACGGTAGTCTTAGCAAATTAAAAGGAGAATACTAAATGTGATATTACAGTAAATAAATTAAGATGTAGGTGTAATTTAAACGTATTAAATTAATGATTTACTATATGCAGTAATACAAGTAGCCTAATTACAAATTCCTACGGCTACATTTTAAAAAAGCAATGGGGTGAGAATCATCAGTCTATTTTCAGTCTGTAATATGTTCCAGCACTTATTTTTTTTTTAAATTTATTTGGAATTAACATTAAGTGCTCGAACATATTACAGACAGAAAATACACCGATATTCTCACCACATTTTTTTTAAATGTAGAAGTTGTAGCACTTTGTGGACATTAGCCTACTTGTATTACTGTGTAAGTAAATCATTAATTTATATAAGTTTACAAACCTGCATCTTTATTTATTGTAAATTACGTTTAGGATTCTCCGTTTAATTTGCTTTGACTTTAAGATTTGTTAAATTAACTGTCAACTAAGGCAAACTGAAAAGAAGAGAAAAAGTGCAAAGAAGCGAAAGCAATTTGAAGCATAACAAAACCAAACTGAAAGAAAAAAAAAGCAAAGAAACAAAACCAATTAAAAGTCCAAATGTATTCCACAGTGAATTCATCTGAAAAAAGCACTCAATTTGTGATGTTATCAGATCAAATTAAGACTTTTCACGTATTACAAGAAATGCTTATTCACTAGTGGCACCAGCCAAATTCAGATTAGGGGGGGGGGGGGACACAATTTTCCCTCCCCGGGGGGGGGGGGGCGGGCAAGAAAAAGTTTATTTTTTGTTAAAACTTGTTCTACCTTAGCAGGGGCCCAGCAAAACCAGGTAGGGAGTCTGGGGGAGCGCTGTAAGGTCCCCCAGCGGGGTCCCCAGAAGCTGAAGCATTTTACACTATTTGAGGGCTTATTTTCGGCTTCCCAAGACACGTTTGCACCAACCCTTCCCAATGTCGGTCGCCACTCGCCATTTGGCGAGTGGAAATCAACAGTTGGCGACTTGGAATTCAGCCTTACTCGCCAAATCGGCGACTAGCTACAGAGCATGCCACTAAAAAAGGGGTATCTCTGGAACCGTATAAGTTAGAGACGAACGGTTTGCGGCGTTATGCTCAGATTTATAATGGCTATATAACTGGATTTTCTGCATTAATACTGAAGTTTAAGAAAATTAACACAATTTTGTTAATGCATAAATTAGAGAAACCTTTCATCATACAAGACGTATTTGGTATGTGGCGAGTAAAAATTGTGAAATGGCGAGTGCTTTGTAAGGTCTACTGGCCAAGCGGCGACTGCTACTGGATTGACATTCGGAAGGGTTGGTTTGCACCACATTGTTAAGCAAATTTCGGATGTTTTTCGTTAACATTCTTTAGTAAGAGAGGTTGCAAAAACCTAATTGTCAGCAAAATTCTGGTTTTTTTTTACACATTTCATTTACAAATTAAATTAACCCATAACCGCCGCCTGAAAAAACTTTCAGACCCTTTTCTTTAGATGGTACTTGGGTCGGTTCTCGGATTTGAATCGGCATTCTCTTGGTTTGGAGCTAAAGCTTCAGATTAGAATTTTTCTTTAGTAGACATTGGCCAGTGGACGGATTATTTTTAGTCGCCACAACAAAATTTTTGGTCGCCAATGAGTACAATTCATAATCCGTGCATATTTTATATAATTTATTAGTTTGCCGAGGTGTCCCCAACACCCGAAAAAAAAAGGTACAATCACGGTAATAGATTTAAACAAGTAACAGAATAGGCCTAGATTTATTTTAAATTTATTTTTAAGGCCGAGCGAGCGGTTTTTATTTTTATTTTTTTTATCATGGACTCGTATTAAAAAAATCTTTGCTATCAACATGAAAACCTTTTTATAACTGACGTTTGTATTTTAAAGTTTAGTATGTAATTTTATACTGAATTAAACAAACAGGTGTCTTTTACAGATTTTGTTAAAAAGTTATTTAGAACCTTGAGCTTGGCAGTTATCAGATAGTCATCTCCGGTTTTTTAATTAGCTAGCAATTCCTGACAGTCATGTCTGAATTTAAATTTCATTTAATGCATAAATAAAGCCCAATCAAACCATTAATTAAATCGAAAATGCAAAAACGAAATCTTAAAAAAAAATGTACATCTTTACAGCAAGGTTACCTGTTAGTCATGTCTGGTGTTCAGTAGGTTAGCTATTCCTAACAGTTAATGTCTGCATTTAAATTTTATTTAATATTTTATTAACACCAAACGAAACATTAAATTAAATCTCAAACGTAATAAATTAATTGTAAAAAAAAATAAAAAATAATCAACTTTTTTTGTTTTGTTGATTAGTTATTCATACTTCCGGTAGACTAGGGCTGACGATGTCATTTTCTTCTGAAAACGAAATTAAAGCAGCAGATTTCAGCAGTTTCTCCAAAGAAATGAATCTTGGGTACTCTAATCTTAACATCTACCAAGTGAAGTGAATGTTTAAATCTTTTAAAAATAAAAATTCAGAAATGAAATTGTTTCTCCGTGCGTTAAGCCTAACTGACAATAATGTGTGCGATTCCCGGGAAAACGTGCCTCTAGCGCTGCTAGCATTTTTTTAAATTTTTTTTTGTAATAGGTGAAGGTAAGTTACATCGAATTAATGCTTTTTGTTTCTTATGCCAGGAATAGTGACTTTCCCAGTCGGTTCTGCATTCATGTTGCGATCAAGCGCACAGCTTGTTGGCGATTGACGAGCTTTAGTGTTTTATCAGCAATTGTTTCATAACCAGTCAAATTTTCACCTGCAACTGTTTTTTACCGATCAGACACTGAGTGGCAATATCAGTTCGGTATATCTTATTTTCAATAAATAAAACGTGACAATAGTCGCCAACTTCGTCGAGTGCAATAGTGTCGTATTGTCGCCAGCTCTCACGTTTTACCGGCCAACTGGCGTGTGGTGACCGTTAGTCTGAAGCTTTATTTGGAGCCGACGACGCTGACCACTGGGCTGTGACTGCCCGCTTTGCTCGGGGTCCCCGGGGACCCCTCACAAAGCTCGCGTTGGGACTTAGTTTTTCGCTGCTATACGTTGAAGGCGTACGTTCGTATCTAGGCGGTTATGGGTTAGCTGAGGGTTGAGAAAATACTAGATTGCAACCAATAACCCATAACCGCCTGAAAAAAACTTTCAGACCCTTTTTTTTAGAGTCCATAATGGTACTTGGGTCGGTTCTCGGATTCGAACCGGCATTCTCTTGGTTTGGAGCCGACGACGCTGACCACTGGGCTGCGACTGCCCGCTTTGCTCGGGTTCCCCGGGGACCCCTCACAAAGCTTGCGCTGGGACTTAGTTTTTCGCTGCTATACGTTGAAGGCGTACGTTCGTATCTAGGCGGTTATGGGTTAACTGATGAATTTAATTTTTTTTTAATATTATTAAATTAACGTTAACTAACACTGAATAATTTAGGTTTGATAAGTATTGTTGCTTACTTTTCAAATGACGGACGATTTAGCTGACGTTCCTGAATTAACTGAGAATTAGGCCTAGTTTTAAATTACGGTTGCAATGGGTTAAGTGGAAAAGGTCTACTAGCAAATCAAACCGCCAACTTACTGTAGTCTTCAATTTTGATTTTTTGCTGGGTTTTTATGGGGTTAATTGTTATCAGACTTCAACTGACAAAAACTTGGAAGGAAAGCTTAACAAGTTTTGTTCTGTACAAATTTCGCTGGTCACGTTTTGGCTATAACCATAGCAAGAACAAGAACACAACAGTGTTGGCCCTCAAACGTACACAGCCATTTGTGAGCACAGTGCATTTTTTAAGTCCTGTATTGGTTAGACGCTGAATTTGAGTTGGCGCCCTCTTGGTTGGGAGGCCAGAGACTGACCACTGGGCTGCTATTACTCCATTTGTTTGGGGTCAGTGTGACCCTTCACAAACTTTGCGTTGGACTTTTAAAATCGGGCATTCTCCTTTAGATATAACTGGTAAGGCGTTGGCATCCCAAACGTGTCTCATAACTAAGAAGCCTGTTAAATCATTGCATTGACGGTCTAGCGCAGCAAATCAATTTTCAGTTTAGCTACCTACTGTACACGATTTTCGCTCAGTTCATTGGTAGCACGAATTCAAACGACGAAAACAAAACGTTAAACTCTATTTTGAGCTCCCCCCCCAAAAAATTTTTTTACGAATTTCATGTCATCGGGTAGACTCCGCCTTCATGCTGTTCCCCCGACGACGTTGATTGGTTAAGAAAGCCACTTTTTTTTAGGTTTTTCCCACTTGGTTCTCCTTTCGAGGAAACAGTGTTTTTACAAATTTTGTAAATGTCTGCAACCTATAATGCTGTAAAAATCTAGTGTAGTGACGTTAAAAAAAATAGGGGGGGGGGCACGGCTTCAATGGTCTCGCCCGGGGCGCCCCCCCCCCTGTGAGGTCATTCCCTGCGCCTATTTTTTGTTCTATTTCGAAACTAATTTAATGCAATTCAGTTTCAGTCAAAATATTGACCATCTAGGTGAAGACATCAGTCAATCTCTATCCCAGAGTGCGCACATCAGAAGGGAGGAGGGTAAATATCGTGGGTCAGTGTGGGATTGTTTACTACGAGTTGTGAAATGTCGGCTATCGCTAGAAGTATTTAAAAAAAAAAAAAAGGAACTTAATAACCTTTCTTTCACCCTTAAAGTTTAAACGGTCAGAAAAATCTCTAGATTCACTTAGTCGCACGGCCCAATCAATTATCAGCTTTCTTAACCAATCATCTTGACCTTCGTGCTGTAGGCGACAATTATCTATTACGTGTTATGGACACTTAACGAAACATATTATTCCTTATCATACACATTGACACACCCAAATATTTTTATCTTCTTGCTGTATTGCTGTATAGCAATCACAGAAGCCGACACAACTGCGACCAGAAGCAACATTTCTGCCCGTTTGATTTAGCTTACTCCTCCGGTATTTTAGGCTTAAATAAAGATTTCAAACCACAGCTTCTTACCCTTTCCAACTTTTGGAAGTATTCCCGGAGAAAAGAAACTGGGTTTTCGGGTCTGCTGACACATAACTGTACTATGCAATCCTTGAGAATTTGTTGAATGTTGTGTCGTTGGACATACGCCTCACACTCCCGCAAACTCTGTTCCTCGATTGACCCAGACGCCATTTTAGTGGGACTGTGTTTCCTCACTCCTCAGCCGCCTATTCACACCCACTTTGGCTTGTGCGCTTTCGCCATGGGGCACCATTCACTCTCATTCTCCGAGGTGTCCTCTTACGCCACCGGATTCATACTACTTGATGGTGGAGAAAAAAATATACGAATTAATGAACACAACTATCTACGGAACCAACTTAAAAAAAAAAAAAAGAACGTGTACAATTTATTGTTAGATCGTTTGATCGCGTCTGTAAGCGTTTTACCTAATAATCCTAGGTTTTGCTAATAATAACGTTAAAGTAGGCAATGCCACCCCCGCTCATTGCTTCAAGCCATGCTTCAAGCTGCTTTAAGTTACATGGAGGGGCAGGGAGGGGTACAAAAAGATTTAGTTTGTTTTGTTTTTGTAGCTATCTCGAGTTTTTGCGTAAAGTTACATTTGAGGATATATAGGTGTTAGGTCCACGTGTCGTGGGTTTGTAATTTTTTACGACTTATTTTGTTTTGTGTGGTTATGGCAGTACACTATCCGGCCCGACCTACAACAATATTATGGGGTTAGAGAAATACGACTGGCCCATTTCTTCGAGCAAAATAGGATGGCGCTGCTTTGCGGTCGGTTCGGGAATTGGCTAAGCAAATAGGGATGTTTTTAAAGTCAGCGGCTTGCTTGCTGAGCGCTGAGTTTGCTTGGTCTCGGCTTCCTTCGCTTTTCCCATTTTCAAGCTGAAATTAAAAACGACGTTATTTGAAGCTTACTAAGCACAAACATGGCCGACAGTAACAAAATCAGTTATTGTATCTCTTTTCTCTGTTTTATCGCATTATTAGTAGCGTTTAAGACGATGAGAGTAAAGACTATGCAATTGAGCTGCTGGCAGCGCTGGCAGCGATCAATATCGTACTTATCACGCACGTATCATGTAGGTTTATCGCTTGTATGATGATTGTTGTCGATTGATGCTCCGCGGCAATGGCGCATGCGCACATCGTGCCCCCATATTGGTTGCGTAAGCTCAGCGAACTCAGCACTCTTTATTCTCGCTTACTTGGCTGGCCAGCAGCTGCCAAGCCGCTGACTTTAAAAACGACGGAAAAGTTTCTCAGCGGCAAGCGGCTTGAATTAAAAAACGGGAAAGCTTGCCTCGCTTCCAAGCAGCTCGCAAGCCGCTGACTTTAAAAACATCCCTAATCGCATATTTGTTTCGTGAGTCGCGACATCTATTGAGAGCTAGTGGCGATTTTCAAAATATTAATTTTAATTTTTACGTAGATATGCATGATAAATTTTTATCATCTTTAAGAGTATTTTTAATTAGTTTTTAAAGTTATCACTCAACCACAGTAGTTAAGTTATTTCTCTGGGCTGGGGAAAAAAGTGACACGTTCGTTGTATCCAGAAAGTGTTGCAAAGGAAGGAACGTTGCCGTTGGTATTGTACTGTACGTGCCATCCTCGGATAACAGAAAGTGGCAACACAACAAATCACTCGCATCAGTGGCGCTTTTGGCAGCCATATTGTCTAATCCAGTCGTTTGGTGTCGTCACTTGTGTGCACCACACCTTAGCACAACCTAGTTACACTAATGTTAACCATACGGTTAAGGTTTACGTCCGTCCTCTACTCAAATACGAAAGTCCTGTATGGTCACAGTATCTCCTACACGACATTGACTGCCTGGAGGATGTCTAACGTCAGTTCACAAAACGTGTAACTAACCTTAGAGATCACCCACTTACTGACCGTTTATCTAGATTGGGACTTCAGCCACTCGAGTTACGCCGGATTTGGGCCGGCCTTGCACTGACTTTTCGAATTGTTCCGGGAGCGTTGCCAATCGACCTTCCCTTTTCCGATTTTTCTCCAGCTACTCAGACAAGCGGCCACTCTTATAAATTGCAGGTATCCGAATCGCGAACTTACTGCCGGAGGCATTTTTTTGTTCTCCGTGTAGTCAAGATCATACCAAAAACCAAAACTGGTAAAAGGGGCCACGAAGTTCCGAATGGTTCGGCCCTTCACAGGACTGATATCAACACACCAAAACATTCACCAACTTAATCACACCGAATAATACGTTGGACGTTAAATGAAAACTTGAACATTGCTACCGAAAGTAGCAATGTTCTAGTTTTCATTTAACCTTCGAACTATTAGTCGGTGCGATTAATTTGGCGAATGTTTCGGTGTATTGATATCACTCGTTTGAAGGGCCGAACCATTCGGAACTTGTCGGCCCCTTTTACCAGTTTTGGTTTTTGATATAATATCACTCCTTTTTTTTTAATTGTGTATAAAGGAGTTTGACTAACTCCGGAAAGAAGGGTTCAAGCATGCGCACAACCCACTATGAGTAGCAGCGCGGCATGTGCTCAATGGGGCTATGGTAGAAAGCCGGATTTGAGGTGCTAATTTCTCGTATTTGAACGACTATCAAGAACAAAAAAACAGTTGGGACAGCGAGCCATTCACATATGTGCCACAGGCAAAGCAGCAAATATGTATAAAACGCTTTTAAAATCGTTATTATAGCTATACTTAAAGTGGCACTATCACCGATTGAAAGCAGACGAATTCTGACAACATTTAGCGCTGTGTAGTACAATCTAGCGTTTGCTTGCACGAAGCGAAGGAATGCGTAACGGTATTTCTTTTAACGAAACAAACAAGCCACGGCATCCTTAATAAATTGAGTGAAAATTTGGTTCATCCTCGTACACCTGCGCGCTTGCTATAAAGGCTAACAATATCAATGTCGCTAGATGGCGCCACGGTATTTTCGTTCGCATTTCAATCGGTGATAGTGCCACTTTAAAGCCAACTTTTCAGGCAAAATGTCGTGTGGCTGTCGAAGCGGGACAAACTGATTATGTTTTTCCTCCTTCCCCACCCCCGTGTTTTTCCTCCTTCGCCGTGTTATGGGGTTATCCCTTCACTAGCGGAGTCGCTCGCTTCGCTCGCTCATTCCGCGTCGTCTCGCTGCGCTCGAGAAGACTTCTTGCTGCAACACTTATGATACAAACAGACCTGACACAGAAAAAACGATCAAGCAAATTATAATAGTGTAGTATACGATATCGGTTATCTCAGGAGAAGGTCAATATTATTTTTTTACATCCAAGGAGTCAAGCAAAAAGGTCAAGCAATTTATCAGAAAAGCGCTGTTGATGATTGTTCATGACGTAATAGTTTGTTCATGAAAACCTCCTCGAGCGAAGAGAGATGATCTGGAAAAGGATGCACAGACAACGTATTTCACAACACACCACACATACATCTTAAAATTGGTTTTGTATTAACTGACTTGATGCAGGAAAAAATCAAAACAATAGATTTGGTTTTAAAACGGTGTTTGCGCTGATTGAGTGTGCGAAGTGAACGAAAATCAGCGTTTGTCATCAGAAACAGTGCTTTTCTGATAAATTGCTTGATCTTAACTTTTTGCTCGACTCCTTGGACGTAAACAGATAATACTGACCTTCTCTCGAGATAACCGATATCTCATACTACACTCTTATAATTTGCTTGATCGTTTTTTTATGTGGAAGGTCTGTATCATAAGTGTTGCAGCAAGAAATCTCTTCCAGCGCAGCGAGACGACCCGGAATGAGCGAGCGAAGCGAGCGACTCCGCTAGTCTACATCATTAAGGACGTACTAGCGGAGTCCCTCGCTTCGCTCCCTCATTCCGCGTCGTCTCGCTATGCTCGAGGAGCTTTCATCCTGCAACTCTTGTGCTGCTGACAGACATTCCACGTCTAAAACGATCAAGCAATTGGACAGAGTGCAGTACGCGTTTTTCGTAAGGCTTCACTGCATAAACAAATGATACCATAAATCATTCCAACAATCTGGCCATCCGATAGCTACGTGCGCGTCGATCCATGCTTCCAATAATTTCTTTGATTCCAAGAGCATCACAAAATCATGTGCTGATTATTTCGAAACAAACTAATTGTAATCATTGCTCGCAGTTCGTCCATCACACTTCTAAGCGCGCCTGCATTTCATCTATATCATTCAAAACATACGATTTGTTTGTTTGCACATTTGTACGTCTTCTCCTCCAGAAGTAATCCCCTATATGAAGATGAGAGAAGAAAGATTGAGAGAGAGCAAAGCGAGACACACATTGAAAAGGTTTACTATACGTGGAAACCACTCGCTTTGCTCGCTCAATCCACGGACCACCGTGCTTCAGAAACACGAATGTTTGGCATCCTTTTAAAACCAGGTTTCCATGCATCAATTCAGTTCATACGAAACCAATTTTAATATCTATGTGTTAGGTTACAAAATACGTTGTCCGTTTAGGTTTTTTTTTTCGTGCAACCCTCTCCAGATCATCACTGTGCGTAACTAATAGCTTCAAGACGATCCACGCTTCATGAAACTTCTTTGTACTGATTATTGTACTGATTTCGATGTACTGATTATTTCGACGCAAACTAATTGTGAATGTTGTTCATAGTTCGTTCGTCACATTCCTCGCTTCGCTCGCTCATTCCGCGTCGTCTCGCTGTGCTCGAGAAGACTTCTTGCTGCAACACCTATGATACAGACAGACCTTGCACATAAAAAACGCTCAAGCAAATTATAAGAGTGTAGTATGCGATATCGGTTATCTCGAGAGAAGGTCAACATTATTTTTTACGTCCAAGGAGTTAAGCAAAAAGTTAAGCTCAAGCAATTTATTAGAAAAGCACTGTTTCTGATGTCAAACGCTCGTTTCACTTATTTTAAGAATATTGTTCTTTACGTCCTGTTCAGTACAGATTTGTCCATGGGCGTCTTATCACTTCACATTCTGATGATCCCTCACTTGGAGAAACATCTGCAGAACGTCAGTTGTAATCTCCTACGAAGGTGAGAGATGAAAGATTGAGCAGCAAAGCGAGCCACACATTCAAAAGGTTTACTTTACGTGGAAATCGGTCGCTTTGCTCGTTCAATCCACGCACCTCCGTGCTACAGAAACACGAATGTTTGACACCGTTTTAAAACCAAATCAAT
>JAHWFP010049326.1:0-28141 GCA_023313725.1 Lithobius niger | reverse complement strand
TATTATTATTATTATTAGGTTTAGGAGCTGAAGTTTTCGAAAGTTGGCAGCAAATTTATCTGCATTATATTGAAACTTGACATCTTAATACACTAAACAATTGTTGGATCCCCTTTTCTCATATTAGCAGTGTTTGTCTTTTTGGTTGTTGAGGACACCAGTAAAGATTCACATGGACTTAACACTTGCTCAATACTGAGGTATCTGAATCCTTACAGGAAGGCTTCTTTTTGTTCCTTAGCTGTTTGACTTTGGCTCGGTCAAACCGCACCTTAAACACCATACGTGTTCTTTTTCGTTTTTTAATAGTAACTTGTCAACTCAAATGTCGACGACGCGGCATCTGCTCATCAAGATAATAACTGTTTACCAGCAAAAAATTATAGCCAGATGATGATAATACAGCTGAACTCATCTCGAAAATGTGCTAAAAAAAAATATTGGCTGTTTCATTTAGGACTGTCAGGTATAATTTGAACCAATTTGGAGGAAAATGCATCTCCTGTCACCTATTAAATTAATGATAACAATTGGAGACGGTTCTTTATATTTACAACTCTAAACGACATCAATAACAACTTTTCCATGCCTTCTCGGTGGCTGCCATACAACAAACCACAATATTACAAAACCGTATTGTAGATATTTTTATCCCGTATCGTGGTGTTGAGAGTTTGAGAATAATTCTCTAAACTTCGAACTCAAGCTAATCTCCAAACTTCGTACTTATAATTCGTTCTCTGGTATAAACGTATTCCCGTTCGTTATTTTTGTAGAAGCAAAGTGACCTGTTGGTAAGTACGATTATTTCATTTGCCAGAGGTCCAGGGTACGAGTCAGACCTCAGCCACCCTTGGCATTTTCAGGAAAAAAGGTCATGTGACCGCATTGAATTGACCCTCTTGCCTTCCGGTGCTCTGGTTAAAACGTGTGGTAATTACGTAGTTTAAGCGAACCACGCTAAATCGCTAAAGTTTGGTACTAACAGACGTCGATCTTCATACTCTTCTCATTTCACGTTTAAAAAATTGCGGCAAATGTTTTTTTAGCTCTCTAAACACGTTCATTAGTTCACGAAACACGCTTTTTTAACCACATAAAACTGTAAGACTGGCCATGTTAAAGCGGTGGCTATGTTCCGGGATACAGAATAGTATGAAAAGGTGACTTCGAGAAAACGGAAATCAATGCTCCATACTATGCTGGCTGTTTTTTTTTTTTTTTTTTGTTATTGTCAGTTTCCTGTGGTTTTATTGTTATTGTTGTTAGGTCAGGTTAGGTTGGGTAGGTTAAGTAGGTTAGGTTAAGTAGGTTGAGTTCGGTATGTTGGTTAGGTTATGTTTCTGTTTTTTTGTGTTATTGTAGTTTTATTATGGTTTGATTGTGATTTTATTGTGGTGTTATAGCGGAAGAGAAATAATTTCGGTCTCTTTTCATTGCGATGTAATCAGGTTTTCTTTCTGCTCTGTATCATGCAAGATGGTCAACGCTTTTAACATAGTCGATTTATCATTTTACGTATTTTTAATATTTTATTTTCAGTACCTCAGACACATCCACCCCCCCCCCTCGGTTTTTTTTATGTGAAATGGGAAGAGAATGATAATCTGAGAGGGTTAGCGTACAAATTGAGTGAGTTAGCGTGGTTCGGTTAAACTACATAATTACCAAATGTGTTCATCAAACGTCATTACGTCGTTGAATTTCGTCGAAAAGGTTGTAATGTATAAAGAAGCAATGACGTTTTTATTTCCGTTTTTTAAAAGTTCATTTAATTACCAGCAGTACAGTGTATGCTTCATCGGAATTCCTTAACTAGGTAGGATTCCAAATTTACAATAGTGATTTTTTTATCGATGAATCCAATAAAGCGTAAGTTCTTATATGCTGATCGATTCTAGCCAAATTCTAAATCAACAAGTCTCTTGGATAGGCATTTCACGTAGATATAAACCTTCAACAACTCTCTTCGACAACAAGGTGTCACCTCACCCAGAGACCAAGCGCAGTCCACATTTCATGCCTTTCGAACTAACTGCCAAATAGTTAAGTGCATCAAGCAAAATGGAAACACAATCATGTCAGGTTTTATTGAAGAGAATTTACCCTAATCCTGTAATTTAGAAAATTCACCCAGACACTTATAAGGATGCAACTCTTCCCATACTCTAAAGCACCTTGCAGCAAACCAAGCAAACAGATATTATTTTTTATAAAGCAAGCACACACTTTCGTATGGATTAAAACTTTGGAAGTCTCCGTCAATAAAAGACATCAATACATTCACGTAAAGCAGCCACTGAATTACACATTTACAGCTATCGTATCAGCATGTGCCTCTATGAAGGAAACGGTAAATACTAAGGCCGAAACCGAGCTGCCGAGCCGATTCTCGCCGAGCAGAGCATGATCGCATTTACATCCATTTAACCGAGCCGAGCAGCACGGCTCGCATCTAGTCTTGGTACGTGATCCTGCACAACAACACAATTCAAGACAGGAAATCAATTTGTAGGTAGGCTAATTCGTGCAAACTAACTACTTTTTTTATGCTGAAACCTAAAAAAAGTTTAAAAACTTGCCTTCAGCAAATAAACCTAAGTGTTTTAGTGTCAACAGCACTCATTTAATTGTTTTGAATGGTCAATTGTTTTAACTCATAACAAAAATTACTTGTTTTGTTATAATAATGGTTGTTAATGCAGGTTTAATTGGCCCACACCAGATATGGCGATATGTCATCAATACGACTAATAATAGGCTTTGGTTGCTGCTACACTGAGCTGTTTTCATGTAAAGAGTTGTTCTATCTATAAACCTGCTTGGTATTTAGCGAGTGCTGATTACAGGGATGCTTCCGGTGTGAAAAATGGGAAAATTTGACAGTGGTTAAAAAAGGGAAAAATGTAAAAAAGTGAGTGTTGGTGTGAAAAAAAAACAAAACGCACTCACAAAGTAAAAAAAAAAACAATCAAATTATCTGTCTTCATTTTAGGCCCGGAATTACGTACGCATGTATGTTGTTAGAACAGGGAAAAAGAAATGGATTGTTTATTGCTATAGTAGCTTTGAATTATTTGCTTTCGCTCTCTTGCATAAAATAACAAAGAAATTACAATGGTTACAATAAAAGAAAAAAATGTATTAAGAATTCAGAAACTGGTGTGATATATGAAAACGAAGAAATAGTGATACAAAAATGAAAAGTAGGTACGTGAAAAAAGTTAAAAGCAGGTATGTGAAAAATGTGAAAAAAAATAAAAAGCAGGTCTGTGAAAAGTGAAAAGAGAAAAAATGAAAAAGTTGGAATGTGAGAAAATGTGAAAAAAGCTGGTGCTCTCGGAAGCACCCCTGTGATTACTAAACCTGCTCGGTTATGCTCGGCAGCACTGATCGGCTCAGTTATGCTCGGTGTACCAGGCAGTTTTTGAGCGCTCGGCTCGGGATCGGCTCGGCAGGAAAAAATGTGCTCGGTACAGCCTTAGTAAATACTAAATAAAATACATGCTTCATTGATTGTGAGAGAGTTGCAGTCGAATCGACAGTAAGTCACGTTAAGAGCGCCAATACAATGTAAACAACGTACAGCTGCGACGTAAAAGCCGGGCGTAATGAAGTCTTCTAGATTTCAGGTTCAAATTCATTTCAACTTTATTAATTACCAGTGAACCGATCGCATAGGAGCACTAAATATTGAAAACAACGTTTGCTTAAAGTTTGTATGATAATACCAGAAATAGATCTCATTTGAAAGGTAAGGAGAAAGTATCAACGTTAACCAACAACTTTAAACCATACTGATGGAAGCAAGAATAGTTCCACAGTCAAGTCGATGAATTTGGGGTGTTTTAGTGTACAGTGTTGTACATTTTAATGGATCTCACTATTCTATTTTTTACTGACTTAAAACACAAAGCTTCTCACTCCTTGAGCATCCCACACGAAATAGCCTTTGCCTTATTTACATAGGTTAGAGTGAATACAGAAAAACCGTTTCTCATGCCAGGAAAAATAGGAAAAGAACGCCTTTGCAACATTTACACGCGTATGAAACAATGTTGCTAAAATAAGCCTTACGGGAAGGCCAACCGGGAGGAATGTAGCTTTAATATTTAATTGAAATGTAGGCTGGAGTGATTTTAACACAATTTTAACGTAGTGTAAGGTTTTATTTACCTGATGACCTCCTTGAGAGTGGTTTGTTTTTGATATTTCTTAATCTTTGTTGGCAGAGTGAAGTGAGTGAATCGAGCGCAACATAGCCTTCAATGGACAACAAATTGTTTTTCATACTGTGAAACTGTGGTCGAGAGGAAAGTGAGAGCAATAATGCACTGGATGAAAACAGTTACTTACAGGCCAATTTTTAAAGAAAAATATTGAAAAAAATTGATTTTTTTTTCATTCTGTTGAGGTCAAGGTAACGTTCTGTCAGAATTGCCTGGATTTTAATCAAGAAAGATTTAAAATTCAGTTTTTCTGCTGTAGAATTTTAAATCTTGTTTTCCAGTTGGAAGGATGCGAGAAAAATCGGATAAACTTGATTTTTTTCTTTTAAGTATGAGTTATACATGTCCTGTGTTTACGTTTGTAAGCTCTGCTCAGACCTGGTATAGGACTATTAAGTAGTGGAGCAATGACATTTTGGCTTTGAAAAGGGTTGTTTTCTAGTGACGTGATAGCTGACGTTCCAGGCTCAGTTTGTTGAACTTCAATGGATGGTAGTTCACTCTCATATTGGGTGTTAAATTACACGTGATTTCTGGTTGATCAACACTCGGATTGGTGGTAGGACCTGGATAGACAGCACCTGGCCTATATTTTTAGTTAATTTAATTATTTGCTAGGTACATCAGGTGACCTGTTTGCTTCTCTTAATCGTAGCTGTTCAGAGTGCCTTCTCGTAGTTAAACCATTTTCGCTATGCATTATGAACTGTGCGAACCAAAGCTCTTTAGATATTTTGGCTGTCAACCATTTATATGTGGGAATAATTACATGCCCAAATTAATGACTCGTCATGTGTGTGTGTGGAGCCTTCTGCTGAGAACTCTTAATTTGGTCGTGTTGCTTTTTGTGGACAATTTCTGTTGGATTTGGAAAGTAGGTCTAGCTTGCTTTTCATTTCTCAACCCAAGAAAAGTTTACTAGGGTGTTTCCAACAATGTAGAGCTTCGGGTGATTCTCACAGAAGTTAAATAATTGTTAACAGCTTGCTTTACAGAACTACTCTCCACCCTTCACCTTTATAGGTTATTTTAAAAGCCTGGACACAAATTTCTGCTTGCCCATTGCACCATGGTGCATACGCTAGTCCGTGAGATGACGAATACCGTTTAATTTTAAATAATGCTTGAATTCATGGCTAGTTCATTGTGGTTAATTGTCCGTAACTACAGTTGAAATTAACCCCAAATCAGTCATGTACTCTTCAAACATTACAATAAACTTTTTAGGTGTTGTGACTTTTATTATTTTATCAAAAGGATTTTTCGAATGTCTGTCAACAATTATTTAAAACATGAAATCATCCAAAGGCCCAGCGAAATCTGCATGGACCCATTCATTCGGTTTTAAAGGGTATTCCCAGTTGTGCTTAGGACCAGCTAGTTGCGTGTATTTATTGTGCTGACAAGCTCGCACGTTTTGACTTTCCTTTCCAGTTGCTCATCAATTTTCGGCCACCAACATTTTGATCTTGTTAGACCATTAATTTTAACATTACCACAATCTCTACTATGTAAGTCTTTCAAAACTTGCCTATGAAATTGCACTGCAATAATCATGCATGACCCTCAAAAAAGTGTATCACACTCCACTGAAATTTCGTCTAACTAAGTATGGTTTAATCTTTGGATCATCAACCTTTTCAGATCAACCATGGTTAATATAATGTAGCACCTTAGACAAAATGGAGTCTTTAGCCATAGCCTTAACCAAGGTTTCACCAAGTAGGGAATGTTTCTATTACTTATGCTACCAAAACACGTTCTTGCTCAGTTTTATCCTTCATTATGAAAAGTATAGTGATACCCGTGTCAGCATTAACACCCAGCATCCACCCTGGCATGCCATTTGCGGATATGCCACATTTTTCTCCATAGATCCAAAGGAGTGCTTTGTGATCCAATTGGAGGATAGAATGCTGCACGTACAGATACTCATGGAACCTTTTAGCCCCCCAGTAAATACTTGGGGCTTCGTGATCAAGATGTGAATAGCCCTAGTAAAAGCTGTCACACCCATTTGGAATCACTTGCATTAAACAACTTCCTATACCTTAAGGGCTTGCATCACACACTAGCTTGAGCTTAATCTTTGAATTGTAGTGCACCAAAACCTTTGATTGCACGAATAATTGACAGTTTCAACAGCTTTAGAACATTCCGGTCCCCACTCAAATTCGGCCCCCACCCTTAGGACTTAAAAGCTTAATAACTGGGGCCAGAACTTGTGCAAAGTTTGGTAAATACAGTATTTCGAATATTTTTTATGATCCAAGAAAGCTCTGAAACTTTGGTATATTGCTAGGGTTAGGCGCATCAACTATGGCTTTAGCTACCTCTGGCACTGTGTGCAATGTGTTGTGAATTATGTGACTTAAATATTTGAAAATTGAGGGACGAGCACCGAAAATAGTTAATAAAAAGACAAGCCAATTGATGCACAAGTGTACACTAAAAAGCAATGTTTTGGAAAAGTTTGCATCTGTTGTCAAGCAGAAATTTTCTTAGCAAAAACTAAAAGTCAACATACATGCACTTGAATGGTTTCCCATCCAAACAAAGAAACAGGCAGAATAAAATCGAAAATAAAGTGATTAAAATGAACCAGTGTCAGCGCAAAAGCTACATACCCCGACCTCTCACTGACGAAAGCAGGGAAGAATTGATTTGCAGATTTCAATAGTTGGCTATTTATGGGGCTTGGCCCTAACTGGAGAAATTGGCGATTTCCAATTTGTGAAGGATCGGTATATACTCTGAAAATTCTGTATTATTTGGAATTAAATGATTATGAACCGGGGTGCTGGGTAAGAATACAGGAAGTTTCCAAACAGAGATGAGCCCAGAAATTTTTTCTTAAAAATAACGTGACTATTTTTCAAGTCTGGGGTAAGCCCTATTTTTATCTGATGCTGGGAGAGAGAATTAGGGACTGGAGTGCTTCTTACCCAAGCTACAGTCATCACCTTTTATCTTTATATTTTAGGTTTGATTTGTGAGACGAGAGCCTTTTCTTCAGTTCCTGATTCGTAATTCCTATGTGACTAGCCTTGCTTGCTGGCTCGCTGCAAGGGATTTGATAAACTATACATTTTTTTGAGTTTTATGTGTTTGATCATTTGTAATTTTTGTCTTGGTTAACTGCTTCAAGTTCCGTGATGCTTTTGAAACAAGAGTACGAAGATATTCTGTAGCTTGTGGAAAGTATGGTAAACAAATAAAATTAGAAGGTGTTACTTTCGATGCAAGAGTTTGAGAAGTGCATGGTGATCAATTAGTTTTTCTAATAAAATAGTGGGTACCCTTACTTGATAAATTTGTGAATGATGTTTTGAATTCTCGAGCTAAAAGAAATTTATTGGTTGTATTGTCAAAAATACGTTTGATTTCGTTGGAAACAACATTGTGCTTATGACTGGGATCCGTGAAAGAGTCAAAATTCATGGATCTTGTTGTGTCCATGCGTTTACGAAAAGGGGTAAATTCAATCAAGTTGTCTGGTGTGATGATAACTGTCATGTCATTCCAATGTCAACCCAAATAAAACCAACGCATTTCTTGACTTGAATGTGGTGGAAGTGAGTCAGAGGCTGCAATAGGTTTGTTTTCACAGACTTGATTTGTCTTTAGTTAATTTTATCCTGTTCCATTTTTCACCTCTATTTTTTTCATTCAGATGCTTGTTTATTTTTTATTTTTTTCTTATAGCTTTTTGCACTGTAGAAAAGGTTGATTTTATCCTGGGGGGGGGGGATTTAGGTATGTATGTTCACTAGAGTGCTTCTTACCCAAGCTACAGTCATCACCTTTCATAATTTTCTATTCGTATTGGCATTAACTGACAAAAAAAGTCCTAGTCCCAGTCTCAAACCTAGGATAGCCTAAATTGTATAATCAATACAAGTTTAAAAATGGCTCCCCCTTAATCAGGTCGTAAACACAACATACCAGTACATATGGGAATAATTCTGGTCCACAGTATTCTAGAAAGCTCCAAGCACACTCAAAAATGACCACGTGATATTCATAGAGCAGATAAACTCACCCACATGATTTCCGCTAATACAGAAATACCAAGAAATTTTCAGAGCAGCAGAACAGTTTTCGACCTTGTTGCTTGGTCGTGTCACCACATGCTTTATCCAGGTTGGTTCCTGATCTCATGAAATGGGAAAGAGTTACCACAGAAACGTTCTATACTACATACAACAAGATTTAGCAGTGTCATAGTTCACAAGGCAATATGATTTATGCAAAAAGTGGCTAAAGCCATGCATAGATTACAACACAGCCAAACGTGTCACAACCAGCTCAGACATTGAATTAATGTAATAAGTACAAAGCACTACACAACATCATTTTCGATAAATCAATTCAGAACCTGGGGAACGAGGAAAACCTGATGAATATCAGCTTGACAACTAATGAGAGCCAATTTCTTAAAAGTTATGCGTAAACCCACGGCAGAATATTTTGACATGTTGGCTGTTTACATCAGTGCTTCCAGGTTTATAGAACTATTTACATTGTGCTTGTATTCTAGAGCAGTCTAAACTTTACATGTATGATTTTCATTATGGATATATTAAACACACGTATGGGCAGAAGGCTGAGCATCTTGCATCTGATACCGGTTCCTTGAAATATCAGATTTTCACACCCGTTTTACAGTGACATGCTACTTGATATCCACCTTTACAACACTAGTAATTACCTTACCGATTGCCCACTGTATAGCTTAGTAAGCAAGTTATGCGCTTAACTGTCATAGGTTGTTTTATTGGACTAAGTCCAAATTGTATACAGCGTTGTTTCAGGAAGAATGCAAGAAAGTAGGAAAAGGCATTAAATGTATTACAAATTATTGCAACTCCTGATCATTACTTGAAGTAGTAATCATACTCATTTTTCATTTGAATAGAGTGTAACAAGGAATTTTAAACATGTGATATGTAATACTGGGCACAGGAAGCTTTCTTTAAGTGCCCAATTTGTAAAACGTTACTTGGATGATACGGGTGTGACATCCCTTTCTTACATACAATCGTAATGGCGATTGACGATGGTATCGTTTATTTTGTTGCTGTATATTTCTTAACTCTCGTGTCATCAACTCTGTAAATACGATATATATTGCCTTGCTATATTAATATTCCCAAATGTTACGAGTTGGATTTGCATTCATTTTGGCGCCAGTTTCTTCGTTGTGTGCTAATGCAGTTTAGCTTCATAGTTGTTCGATTGTCTAACCTGTTAATTTACATTTAGTGTAGGGTGCTAGCTAAGTGGAACTTTCCATTACTCAAACAGAGACACAGCCGTAATTATTATAAGCAAAGGGCTGATTTTTTGTGTGCCCTTTTTTTTTTTGTTTTGGTCATTGCCACCAAACAGTGTTGCAAGGCTTGAGGCTATGCCATAGTGATGTAAATGATTCTTATTAAAGATAAACTTTCATTTACACTTTTTTTTAATTTTGGTTGTTTTGTCACAAAATAGAATTTTCAACAGTAAGCGTTACTAGGAGCTTAAATTTGTGCTGTCATGGCCATAAGTTAACATGAGTAATTCGTATTAAAGATCAAAATTGTCATTCATTCAGTGTGAATTTTGTGTATGTTTATCGAAAATAGTGAAAATTTGAACATTAACTGTTACTTGCTAGGTTAGAGGGAAGCTAGGGACAAGGGTTTCCCATTTCTCGGATTTTAATCTGGCTGCGTTTGGATGAATTATGGATAGGTAGGTTCAGTACATGCTTTTCAGAGGTTATCCATGGTGGGAAATTGATTCCAGGGGTAATCTAGGTAGTTTTTTTTCTTTCTTGGAAGTATCGATGTCTAACCCAAAAATATTTACCAATTTTAGGGAAAATGTTGTCCTTATTTTTGGAAAGGGAATGACGTCACTGTCACGTGACACCAGTGTTTGCCGGAAGATCGAAAATATCAGACCTAAGCAGACAGGACCTAATAAGACGTCATAGATCAAAAGCTGCACAGTGGATCACCGCTGGGCTATAACCCGCCCCGACTTTTAAATAGTAACAAACCAATGAGGTGCACATACATGTGTATACTTAAAATGCAACACTTTGAGTCATGTATACTCTTTATCAATCAGTATTTTTTAACGCACTGCTAAAAGTCAAAACATAAAAATACAATTGGTTGAAACCAAAAAGCACCTACAGAATTCAACTTAATAATACCCTAAACATTTTGGACCTGAGCCAGAGCTGATAACAGGGATACTAGACTTCTACCCGTGAATTCATATCATAAGATGGCAGGTCCATTCGCATGCAGTAAGTCTGCTTTCCCTATTGTTGTGTTTTGCCCTAAATTAGATTCAATTTTTTTTAATTGATTGCTGTTGCTGCTTTGCGGTTTCCAGTAGTTGTATGTTTTATATATTGACCTTCAGCAGCGTGATAAAAAATATTGCTTGGTAAAGGATCATACACGACTCGAAACATCTCATTTTAAGTTTTTACATGTGCATCTTCTTGGTATGTTAATTTTTAATCAACATTTTGGCACTTTTTTTTATCTTTCACATAGAAAATCTTATCAAATCGATATAAAGCTTATGGGTAATAGTAAAAAAGCATTACGTATTTGAAAAAAAAAAACAAGCATGAACTTCTTTTCCAACGCCATGAGACTTCACAAGCTCAGAGCATTTTGATCAAAACATTTAATATCTTCTCGGGAGCAAGGTATTTCGTCTCTTGACTCATAGTTTGGCGTACGTTAAAGTACTGGGTAATAATTTGGTACAAAAGCTGGAATTTGGTTTAAACTAGAGCAGAGGCAAACATGGCGAAATTTAATCCATGTAGAAAAGTCTTTGATTTGCTTTTTTGCAGGTGAAATCCGATCATTAAAAATGTTGCAAATTGGATATTTAGCCAATATCTATCCAGCTAGCTGGCTGGCTATTGGCTTAGCACCATATCTCTTGTAATCTCTGTAGGACCACTACTCACAAGAAGCGAAGTATTATAAAGATACTCAGCACGAAATTGGCCGTATAAATACGGCACAACACTAACTCTATGCGACTGACACCGACAAACTCTTCAGATGTAATATAAAAAATCCAACATACCGCCATTGATAGTAATAACTGGCAAATGTTTTAGTGCGTTGATATTATATTTTGAAAATTTCACAGCTGAGAAAATAATTTGGTGCAAAAGCTGGGATCTGGTTGAAATTTAGAACAAAGGCTCTATTTTTTTCCTTGAAGGTCCAGGGGAAGACCATGGCTGGTTCGATTTGTAATGCTAAGAATTACTTGTGATACCACATTTTATTTTTATAGCTCGATCTGCATGAAATTGTTGGCAAAGCCTAAGGGCAGAGAACGCTGGGAAGCCTATGTTGCGGGGTGCTGGAGGCTTTTGGAGGGTATTTCATTGGTATTTCATTGCTTGTTCAATTCGTACTATTAAGAATGACTTGTGTACGAAATGTCGTGCTTTTAGCTTGATGTGCATGATTTTTTTACTTAACGATTGTACTGTTCAGTATTCCAGGATTTACAATTGTTAATGCTAGAAATAAATTCCCAAAACTGCAATTTCTTCCATAATAATTAATAATTTTTGACAAATTCTCGCTCAGCAACTTTTGGAGGGTTCAGGCAATGTGCCAAATTTCATTACAATCCTCCCTATCGTTTGAGCTCCACCCAGATTACGAAAGCGTAACCAACTACCCAACCAACCAACCAACCAACAAACAAACATTTTGCAGTTTTCTGTTTGTTATAGGCTATGCTACGCTTGCTTTGCTCATTTGCTTCACCAATATGAACCATCCACGATTAGTTTATTTTCACTATTCACAGCCTAGAAACCTATATGATTTCTACCCAGAGCTATGGTACTCCACGTAATGATTTCTGTCCAGTGCTCTACAAAAAATAAATGCCCTGTCGATGAGAATATTGTTGTCACATTAAAATCGTGTTCAAAAGGCCATGGTCGTAATACCTACTTTTTATGCTACAAAAATTGAGAATCGGTCCAGTGGTTCAATCTCTAGGTGAGAGCAAAATTTCGAGCCCATTTGACTTTCTGTCACAAGAATATTGTAGTCACATAAAATGGCATTCTAAAGGCCCTAGGCCATGTCCATACCTACGTTTTAAGCTATACGACTTGAAAATCGGTCCGTTGGTTCGATCGCCAGGTGAGGGCAAAGAGTCCCAACAACAACAACAACAACAAATGGCCATACTGCAGACACCGAACGGTTCGATTGTTGTCATTAAAATTTGTAATGCTGTGAAATACTTACGACACGCTCCAAATGCCAAATTTCGTTGGTCTATGTCAATTCTGGGCGAAATTACAGGATTTCAAAGTTTAAAATTTAACATGGAAGTTCATGTTGATGCTTACATAAGAATGTTGAAAGAGGTTTCATATGTCTAGCAGAATTACGATTTTTCCCGGTTTGAAGAGTTGGTGTTTACGGTTACATAGGGAATCCTTCTGGAAAAGACCTTCATACAGATTGCCGATTAAAGCGGTAATACCCCTGATAAGTGACCACGTGCGATTCATCAGATAATTTTTGTTTGCCTTAGTTCTTCCATCTTGCTTTTGTCAGCGTGGTTTTCACGTTGCAAATATAACTGGAGCCTAGTTTCAGTACAGATCATTTTCTTCTATAACTTATTGTATTCCCAAGCTAACAAAAACACCTCGCACAAGCACTCGGTTTTGTTCCCAGTTCAGAATGTAACTGGTGAAGACTATCTTTACCAAACTAGGCCATTTTTTTACTAATATACGTGAGTAATAAAGTTGACAAAAATCAGTTAGTGTGATTTTCACTGGGCATTACATTGTTTGTGGCTTGTTTATAGAAATATAAATATAAACAGATGATGCATAGGACATTCACCCACTCAAATACCCAAGCGGCTGATGTTAAGTGGAAGAAGTACCAGCATTATGACAGTTGTTTTTTTACCGCATGAGGGAGGAAACCGGAATACCTGGACGAAACACTCATGAAACGGGTGGGAAACAACTGGAGGACAAAACCGTACATAATTATACACTTCCCTTCGCCAGGATCGAACGCGGGTCTGTAAGACGCCAGAAATGTACAGCTGGGACCATGATGCCTATGGAATCTGACGCCCCAGTGCTTGCAGCTACCCATGTACGTGTTTATTGTTCTTTAAACTTTATAAAACTTCTCGTGTCAAAGTTGCATTTATAATTTGTTCATGACGACCGAGGGGAGAGTCTCGTTGTTGTTCAGTCACTGTGATGGAGAAACTGCCGATTTTCTGCCGAATTTAGCGACTAGGTCAGTGTTTAGTTTAAATTGCGGTGCTCCTTGAGAGCCTATGGAATTTAATTCTGGGTATGGATAAACATTTGGTCTTGCCATGATCTTACATTTCACTACTCGAATAGCTTCACGAGCTCTTGTCTTCAATAACCTATTTTCTGCTTCAAAAATGCCATCTGTTTCTAAACCGATTAGTTACCATGATGCTGTTCTGGTGATATAGAAGCCAAGAACACAATTTTTTGTGTACATTTTCTGTGGACGACTTGTATCATGTAAAACCGAATGTAGGTCACAGAGTTAACTAAGTTATTACTGACAAAGTATAGTGATATCAGAGCTATAATTGATTCCAGAACGTTTCGGATCCCAATAGGGCATGGAATTCAGAGAAGTAATTGTAATCCACCGATAACCAAAAATGGTCTAAGTGAAAGTTCCAGTTTCCAAAAACCTTCCTGGCCTTCAGGGCACGCATTTCATCATCTTTAGTGATTTCATGAGTGCCCTGGAGTCTTTGGCGAATTACAACCCTCGGAACCCCTTAACACAACGTGTCAAAAGCCTGGCCAGTGGAAAACCGTGCTTTTCTGGTGGATCCCGGGCCATGTTGGGATCGGTGGGACTGAGCACGCTGATTCTGCAGCGAAAGGGGTCCTTGCTGGTCCTCTCGAAAGGGATCTCAGCCATATTTCCTCAGACACCTTTCCAACTCTTCGTCTGAGGTTACACGCTTTTTGGCAAACCTTGTGATACAGACAGGACGGCAATAAATTGCGAGCTATTAAAGGCACTGTCGAGGAATGTCTCTTGGCGTGTCACCGCAGTCGTCGTGAAGAGTAGTGTTGGCCCTTTGCACATTGGTCACACCCGACTAACTCACTGTTTCCTTTTGAGAGGGTTGACCCTCCTGAATATAATTGGTGTCGAGACGGCCACTTACGGTCCCGCACTTCCTTGTTGATTGTCGCCATCTTGATGGTGTTCGTTGTCGTTTCCATCTTCCGCAGGACATTGGACGTCAATTGGGCGATATCTGTCCTCCTGTTCGGTGTTTTTCAATTTTTGCAAGAGGTACAGATGTACGACACGATTTAGATCAGGGGTTTGTTGAATATCTCTGTAAGGCGTGGTGCAGTGGTAACTCAGACCACTGCACAGTGACTGAGGTTGGCGTTAATGACCTAGCTGTCTAAACCGCCATTAAACCCCATCCCCCCCTTCCCTGGTTGAATGATATCACTGCCTTCAAAGGCCGACTCTTTTTGGAAACTTGGCGGCTTCTCTTATACCAGTATTGGTTTTGGGTGGATTAAGGCCAACTGTTGTCAAAATGCCTCCCTAATATGGAGCTGGACATTTTTGAGGCGGTCGATGGTTAATTCTTTGTGTATTGCGGGAAATAAAACGTTTTATGACTTTGCTGAAAATTTTCCTTATTAGCACTTACTGGCGTTCCCTTTCTGGTTGGGAACGCCAAAATATCTTGCAAGAAATTGCAAGAATGGATTCCACCCAGAATGGGTTTCGTTTGTTGTTAATGACTAGTCTAAAAATCACTCGAATGAATTTATATTAAAATTGCTTAAATAAAATGCTAAAATTACGTTTGGGAAGGTTTTTAGGGGACTGGGAAGGCAGGGAAAGAGGAAAGTATAATCGGGTTTCAAAGGTCATCAGAAGACAAAAAATGGCGATAAGTACTTTGGAGAATAGGGACGGAATGAGGGAGGATGTGATAGTAACTAAAGATCCACAAAAAAGAAGCCACGTCATTTCAGAATGTTTTAGAACTATACTCACCCGAGTATAGGTGGGGCGTCTTATAGTTAAAAATATTGTACTACGAAACATTCCCTGTGCATGAATCGAGTGTCGTTTTCGTACACCTTGAAACATGACGAAAAAAGTATGCGAATATAGTAGTCTAGGAAAAAACTTTACCCAGTGCACTTGCTTTGAAAATAGGCCATTTTCATAATCCGATTCTCCCAAATTCGCTATCTTAGCGAAGGGGAGAGGGGAGATCCCAGTTTGCCTGCATGAAAAATGCTCAGTGGCTCTTTCCAAATGCTGTACAACCTATACTATATCAATCCTCCTATTTGTTAAAGCAGATGCCTTTTTTTTAATTATGTGAATTTGCCTTACGTCACTTTATAATGTATTAACCTACTTTTCCATACTGTTACGCTAGTTCTATAAGAAGGGGGGGTGGGGGTGGTGGAAGGGTGGAATGCAATAAATATTAAGACTACGAGTAGCCAAGATTGGAATGTGTAATTTTGTTCGGGAACAAGACTTCGATGTTTCAAGAAAAAAATTGTCGAGCAGCTTAAAATTAAGTTTACAATAATCAAACTGCTAAACTTCCGTGTAAAGTTATAGTAATAATATTTACTTTCCTTTTTTTAATAGGATTTCTAAAAGGTATTGTTTCGTTGACATATTTTTACATTGTCAGAACTGCATAATGCATCATCAGTGTATGCCAGATTTTGCTTGGATCAAACCATCCATGGAAATGGAAAGAGGTCAATCATTCGTTTATGAACTGTGTTTGCCTGTTCTGCGGCTGGGCCAAGCATTGGGTCTCTTGCCATGGGATATTAATCATCAGGTTAAAAACCGATCTGGACAAACAAAAAAACGATGGAAACGATTACTGTGTTTGATGTACAAGGCAGTAATCACGGCATTAATATCATATATTTGTATTGAACATGGGAAGATACACTTTTCAATAAAATTTCAAAATCAAGTTTGGATTATTGTATCACTGGCAATTCATTTTATACCTTGGCTATTTATCCTTCTAGTTTCAGTGGTTTGCACTTTCAATGCTAAGAAATTTGAAGATTTTCTGGTACTCTTAGTAACTACATCCACACTCAGTGGAAATCTATTTAAAAAACTAATATTTCACTTTAAGTACAATATTCTTCAATTTGGTCTTGGAATCATAGCATTGGTAATAAGTATTTTTGGTGAAGCTTTAAACAGTTCTGATGTTACTGTAAATATCAGTGAAGCAGCCTATATCGCCATACTATATGGAAACGATTTGTTTGTGTTCATATTCTTCACCATTTCTGCGGATTTGTGTTCTGAATCTTTTTCAGCCATTAACAGTGGTTTGGAAAAAATCATGCCGTCAGATACCTCACCTTTGAATGAATACCTCAGAAATCTCCAAAAACAGTACGAGCAACTCCATCAACTGCTGCATGCCTTTCATCAGATTTTCTCCTTGCTGATTACTGCGATGTTGGCACGCCTTTCCTTTGCAGTATGCTTTCTGGCATATAGTGTGGTAAATGCCAACTATTTCGACACAAGAACATGGGAGTGCCTATGTATTTCAGTATTGCATTCATACCGCATATTTGTTATAGCTACAGCTGCTGACAACATTTCGACGAAGGTAAAATTAATAATACAGTTTCTATGTGTCACACCAAGCAATAAGTTTAGATAAATCATCATTTTACAATTATTTCTATTAACTTTTATAATACAGAGATGAACCTTTGTAATAAGCATTAAAGAAAACGTAATTTACAGGGAAGTAAATAAACAACAAAGCAAAGGCACGTTAATGCAAAAAGGGAAGAAAAACCCCAGAACAGTGCCAGGCCACAAACTGCTGAAGTATTTATTAAGGGATGCTATAACAAGTAAAGTTCGTTGAGGCATTCCTTCATTGTACCACAAGAGAGTTCCATTGTATCAAATAGGCGATATTCCACTTTTCCCCACTGCCAACAGTTATTTTGTGGCCAATATCAATCGGCAAAGAGAGGTATTCGCTCGTGCGCAATGAAGCCGACCATGTAAATAACCACATGGCAGAAGACGAGCAGGTATATAATATTAAAGACCGATATAGCATTACCTTATTGTACTGTGACACTGATTCCTTGGATAAAATAAGCATGAATGCTTCTCCCACTGTCAATAATAATCGTGTGGCCAATAGCACGTCGCAAAGAGCAGCCTTTGCTCTCAATGAACCCGAGCATGTAAATGGCAATGGGCTCAAAACACAAGCAAGTTGTGCACTTCCCAGACAAGTTCCAGACAAGGTAACCTCCACCACCCACAGAACCAAGGATATACCATTTGTATGCTTACTGTTCACCCAGTCACATCCCACGGGTTTCAGTGGCGATGGTATCCTAGCAGAAATAAGCACATGATTAAAGAGGTCATTAATAGAGAACCAGGCAGTCTTCATACAGTTAAGACTCAAGTGTGCACAAGGAATCAACTGGAGTCCCAATGGGCACATATGCAATTTCACACCTTGGTTCCTTTTGCTGCATACTGACTCGTTATTGTCAGGTCTGTCATTTTTTAGTAACATGTCTGATTACTGTTGGCCAAAATTATTTAAGTATGGGGAAAATAACCTGCGTGTTTAATGATCTTTCTACCCTGACACTTCACCTTTAGCTTAAACAGGACAGAAAGCCAATGGGCTCTAGAAGGCTAAATAAATACGGATGCAAACCTATACAGATGCATCCGTATTTATTTTACTTCACCATTGGACGCTTATATAACTTACCTTTTATAAAACACCTTAAAGCCATATATTATTTATGTAACCCTCCGAGATCTTAAAATACTTCTTTCACCACTGAAGGTTTGTAATGCTTAATTTTTCAATGGAAAGAAAGAATTGTTTTTATCCTACCAAACCAGAGGGACAAACGCTCTGGCATAGTCAGATTTGTTAGGATGAGTCATTTCAGAACGCCATTGAATTTTCGTTACATGTTTTAACTTTTAGACAACAAAACAATCCTTTAATACCTTTTAGCAACCAAAAAAAAAAAACTTTCAGGTAACAATAAAGTATGGGCATAAAATCTTATCCCTAACGACCTGGATAATTGATGTGCTTCCAGCTGGAGCCAGAGTGCCAGTAAGTGAGCAGGACAATTTTGCTAGGCTCTTTTACATACCACAAAATTATAAAAATTCCACGGTTGACTGAGATAAGGGCTCGAACCCAAGCCCTCTTGCTCGTTAAATAGTCGTGATAACCATCAGGCCAACTTGTCCCATTTAATCTTCTGTATAGCAATACCGGCTGAGAAAACTATTGCAATGACTTTGCCCATCCATGGCTTTTTTCACCTTCCAAACGGTACCAGGCAGAGATGATCACGGTTTACAACGTTTGATTCAGTAACAAAAGTTAGTTAAAAAACACGGCAAACTAAAACATCATTACTTCCATATAGCTGATAGGTTTCCTTAATGTAACTAAATGAAATAATAACATTTGATCGTCGAATTAAAATCATAAGAATACCACGCAGCCGGGAAAACAAAAGAATTTTAGCTTAGTTTAAAATAGTCTCGTCGCATTGTTGCATGAATGACTAGACTTACCGTCAAACCAAATTCTCCATGAGGCCATGTTGCAAAAATGAATAGGCATATGCAAAAACTAAAACTGCAGGTAAAAATTAGGCCTAAAAGCTGACAGCTATGCCTAAAATGTAAACTGGGCCTAAAAGCTAACACATTTTTAACCGGCAATTGTGATGGTTACTGCGTATAGATTATATAATAGAGATTGCTGTTGCAGTATGTGATAGAGGTTTGCGCCTCAACATTGGAAGTGACGGAACTGCACCAAAGACCGGTTGCGACTAGGTAGTCACTGCAGCCGCTTGTTAACCATAACGACCAGTCTCTTAAATATCCAGGTTGCCAGGAAGAGTTCCCATTCGTGAAATCGTGATTGGAATAATCACGTGAGGGGATCTGCGGCTTGTTTTATTTAAATTTCAATCGTACTTATGATACAGTCAGGCTATTCCCCCCAAAAAACCAGCTTAAGTGTTAAAAAAAAAACTTGAGCAATGTCATAACCATGCTCGTATACGTTACAGTTTTCAAACAAGAATTTGGGTTAAACACAGTACTAGCTGCTGGTAACTACTATGAACATGTAGTTTAATGAAAATAAATGTTCCGAGAGTTACCACACAGGTAGTGCCAGAGTGTAACACAGTAAAGTGAGGACATTTGGGAACACGTCAAACAATAAAATGTTTAATTGAAATTGCTGTATTTTGCATCTTGATTCAATTTATTGTTCTAGAGGTAACTGTGGCTGTTGTTGCCATAGCGTTTATACTTCTGCTGTGTAAATATATATAGCTTTCTACCTTTGGAGGCTGGAAATGGTCTTACACTACAACCTTTACAATCCTGAATAAAGAGGGATGCCATTCCCTTCCCTAAGCTACCTGTATTCCAAATTAGCTAAAATGGGATACTCAGAAATAAATAGACACAAACTGCTGCAAATAATATTGTAAAAAGTAAAATGGCGTTTGCAACCCCAGAACGTCTTTCACCCCAACACTCAGAAGGGCAGCCATTGAGCTGTCACAAACAGTTATTGTTCGTCTACCATAGTTCTTATTATGTTTCGATTTTCATCTTAGCTATGCATTGGTAAATTTTCGTTGTCGACAAGTTTCTAATTTAAACCCAACGGCTGTGATTCACATTTAAGATATTATCATTGGAACCAACTTGATATAAAATGACACAGTATTCCGTTTCTTGTCTTATCAATGCCTACCCCCTAACCTTGTCCCAATACCTTATTACCATCCCCCTAACCTTATCCACCTAAAATTACCATCCCCTAACGTTATCCCCTTAACCTTACCATCCCCCTAACGTTATCCACCTAACGTTACCATCCCCCTCACCTGATCACATCAATTTCAAGTCTGATTACAAAATCGCTTAGTAGTAAGCTAAAAGTAGGCTATTTAATAGTAAGCTTAGTAATAGCCAGCAATTTTGATCACAACTGAACTGATCATCCTGTGTATGCACTGTCCTAATTTCACTTTAACCAGTAATTGCATGAAAGGCTGGAGCGTGCTGGAGCCTTAACATATGTTCCACTCTGGGTTGCATTCTCATGCGATCAGTTTTCAAACGAGTAATCGCATATACTTTCGTGGCTAACCTACGTGGATACTGAATTGTGTGGGTTTTTTACCTAGCAAATAACAAGCCTAAGAGTGAGATTTACAAATAGGCATGTGATTGGTCAAAGTAAAATTATTTCTAGCAAAGCAGCAGCATCGAAATTGGATACAGGCGAAATTGGAGGCAGGTGTTTTGTTTGCTTTATCCAAGGACGACTGTGATAGAAGTTGCATCTTTTGCCTCAGACTCCACGCCAGCTTGTGCACATGCCAGACAGTAAAAGCTTCTTAGAACTTCTTTGGTAAAATAAGACATTGGCCATGTCGTTTGAAATGGCTTGGAGAGCGAGCCCTGCAGCTTCTCTACCAGACGGTGTTGGTATGAATAGCGAGTTGCAGCATGGCCACTCTTGCTTTCTGTGGATGTATATGCATTTATATAGTTCCTGTTTTAACTGATTTCAGGCCAGACTTGGATCAGTATTTCTGACCGATATTTATCTTCATAGTCTCTTACAAGGAAAAGAATTAAAGGTAAATAAAAGTGTTATAAAGAACAAGCTGCGAACAAGCTTCGTCATGAATAAAGAATAAATAACAAGGTAAAGGGTTAACAAAGCAATCAGTCCGCAATAAAGACTAGGCTTGTGAGAATACAAGACACTGAAACAATGTATAATCCAAAAACCCAGAGTGGGAGACTTTACTTGAGGTACATTTTTTCAAAACTCGAAAATGCTTTATTCTTTCTATTGATAAACGGACAAAGAGAACAAATTGCATACTAATAACTTATTAGTTTGATTGAAAGCTCTGCGGAGAAGCTTGAATGTTTATACTTGACTGTAAAAAACAACACAAGGAAGGTGTAAAAGTGTTATCTGTTACAGCTAATGAACTCTGGAAAACGAGGGTAGGACATCATAGACCAGTTGATCGTCATCATTTTGTTGAGCACATTGAAACGACCGATGTTTCACTTAAACTTTGCAGCAAGAAGACAAAGGACAATGAAATATTGAGTTATTCTCATCCTTGTACTCCGAATTATTCTCTCACTTTTGAACAATGCTTTAACAATAGATAACAATGCTTTAACCTAGAACGTGAAAGAATAGTTAATTTGAAGCCAAACTTTTCAACAATGAAAACGGTAAAAGCAGGTTTACAAATCACCGTATCGGGTAAGATTCATCTAATTGGCAATATTATTATGCGGTGTAACGCCAATCCACTGAAACCAAAACCGGTATAAAGAAGCTGCCAAGTTTCCAAAAAAAAAAGGGTCGGTCTGTAAAGGTACTGATATCATTCAACCAGGGAAAGGCCACCATGGTTAATTAAGTTAACCAAATTTATCGCACTGACTAATTATAGTTCGCAAGTTAAAATAAAAAGCAGATAGAACATTGTTACTAGCTGTAACAATCTGCATGTTTTCATTTCACGTCCAAAGTATTATTCGGTGCGATTAACTTGTGTAGTAGGGTAAACTCTGGGGCCATACCCAGGTTAAATGATATTACGTTAAAAGGCTGACTCTTTTTGGAAACTTGGCGGCTTCTCTTATACCAGTTTTAGTTTTGGATAGATATAATAACGTTCTTAGTACAGTGACCTAACAAATGGTCACACCGTCTCATCTTCATCGCTTTTTTTATGGATAAATTTTATGTAAATAAATTTTATCATTGGTATTTTTTATGTTTGCCATTGCTCAATAAGCCATTACATCAGCCAAATTGACACAGTTTGGTTTATTGTATATCCATGCTTCACATGCTTCAGTTTTCCTAATTTCTTTTTTGCACCTAGTGGCTAAGAAACGCTGATTTTCGTTCGCTTCGCTCACTCAATCAACGCATTCTCCTTTAATTACTCCACCCAATGTGAAAGTTAATCTACGCAATGAAGCTAGATTTGCCAACTCAATCAGCCGATTTAAATTTACATGAAAACTGGTGTGCCATTGTTAACATCGGCTTCATCACAATCTATCTTTTCATATTTTTTTATCGAGTCTGTTTTTTTGCACTCATGTTTATTTTCATTAAACTTGCATATCAACATCTTTGTAAAAATGTACTTATTTTATTTACAGTTAATTTTTATTATTGTTTTCTAATTTGTTCCTGTTTTTGTCAGTATTGATTCTTGTTTGCCCAATTTTTTTAATATTTTCAATGCAATTTGTACAAAAATGATTTTTTATTTGTCTAATTTTAGATAGCTAAGACTCTATCTGATAAGCTGGAACTGAGTTCGAACCCAGTTACTTTCAGTGCTGCTGGAAACCTGTTTACAATAAATATGGGAACTTTTTCCGTGGTAAGTCAAAACTCCAACCAAATCGAAAGAATTCCAAATATTAACCATTCTCCTTATTAAAAGAAGCAATTCTCTAATTTTCAGATCATGGGTACTATTCTGACTTACTTAATTATTCTCATGCAGTTCAACACGACAGGCAGTAATGATGGATCGAACTGTAACAGCACTTCAACAAACTCGACTCGTTAATGTCTGACTTGAATTATAAGCAGTTGGATTCATTTTTAGTAGATACTTCATTGAGCAAATAGTAACTTCGTTTGAACTTTTGAAACGATCTATACCATAAGCTCAGATTCTTTTGCTCCAAAAATCGTAAAACTGCTTCAGGTTTTAAACGTGCTCGTATAGGGGACTGATTTTACATCTGTAATAAACTCGTGTGCATGGTTTACGGATAGGCTAAAACGAGCTAAAATTCATTGACTAACTCTTTTGTAAACGTCTATTGAAACAACTGCACTAACAAGCAAACCTCACAGTCCACGATTATTGTGTTTGTTATTGCTGCAGCAGAACATTGTTAACAAAAGTAAGATATTTGCTTGCCAAATTTCATGGAATTAAAATTTTGTCAACGCTATAATGTTGTGAAACGCCAGTTATACGTAATACAGTCATAATCAAAAAACACACAATGCATAGAAAAAAACACTGTTTTTTTTTGTATTGTACACGCACAGGGCCGCAACTAAAATGGGGAAACCACAAGAACTCTCTTTCAAAAAAAATTATAGGGCCTTTCTTTTTCTACTTTCCTTGTATTTTCCGTCTCTTTCATATGCTGACTACTGTTTGAAGGCCCGCAGGCTGTGTTTGGGGACCCCTTATGGGGGTGTACCCATAAGGCAGCACTTTCGTGCTGCAAAGGACACGATCACAGTAAAATTGTTCGTTGAATGCTCATACACACAATATTAAAACAAAATAACAATTAAACTTAATTACTAAACAAAATTCTGGCCTTAACTAGCAACTGCCAGAATTACACCAAGATGCACAACGCAGCAAAAACAAAATTTCAAAATTAGGAAAATTTTAATCCATTCTTACGGACGACATATTCTCTCTGCGTAATATGTCACTTACCACACAACCAAAGCAGAAGTTAGACAGGTAAGGGAATTTTTAGTTTAATTCTAATTAATTTTAACCCTCATTGCCATTTGCAGTATATTGGCCTTGTGGCCGAGTAGCCTAATATGTACAGGAAAACATTCAATGAGTAACAGTTGAAGGATGACCTCGTTTTTAAAATGATCATTGCTTTTATACGTATAAAATGTATTCAAACGTGTCTGTTTATATGTGACGTAGGTTCAGACTATGACAGAAGGTTGTACGCATAAGTGAAGCAGCCATGGATGACGTCACATAAGGAGCGTTCTTATTTTGATGTGGGCATTGCAGCCAGCATACACTATACCTTTCAATCATCCAAACAATTCATATTCATTAATGATTCATATATCTGTTGCTCCGAATGTAAGTTCACGCTTCCTAACGATGGAAGAGTTGTTGGGGGGGGGGGGGGGAGAGTCCGAGTGGTATTCTTTAGGTGTTAGCTTGTTACAGAAACGAGTGTCACGTCAGTATTCAGGTAAACTTACCAGAATTAACGTAAAACTAAAATAAAAAAAGTTGACACATGAACGGACTTCAAAAAACACACTTATCACATTTTTTCGTTAATGGTTAAAGACCACTGAAGAAAAATTCAACCTATAAGCAACCGTACGTGTCTTCACGTCTGTTTAGGATGCAACAACACAAATAAATTCTTTCTAGCAGCTTGCTGCAAGTCAATTTTATGTTCATATAGCTTGCAAATGTATTGCAGTAAGTCAATTTTTCTGTTCGCGGCCAAACATTTTCACATAGCTTGAAAATGTAGCAGGAAAACAGCAATAAAAGGCATCAATACATTCAAAAAAAAATATTTAACTGTGTCGCTACAAACTATTTACACGTGTACACAATGATGATGTTTATGTGTACACGCGAATACCGTGTCAGCCAATTATATAAGCGGCGGTGCACATGTGCGTTTTTTGGACGCGCGGCGACACTGCGGTATCGCTGCGGTGACGCAGCCAATCAATGCACACGTGCGTTTTATTAACGCGCGTTGACGCTGTTGTGCCACTTCGGTGACGTATGTGCGCGTTCGGTTCCCTAACTTCGTGTACAAAATATTATAGGTTGAAACCAATGTGTCGATATTGCCTTTTTCGCCTACCTCGTGAACAAAAAATATATTTTATTACCAATGCGACGAATTTTGGTACATTGATGTAGTACATCCTTTGCAGATTAACTAAAACATTCGGATAAGTTCTTTAATTACTTTCCATGAGTCTTCAATCATTTCTGTAGCAACATTTCATATTTCAGGATAATTCTTTACTCCCCCAATAAACAATTCCATAGCTATTTCTTCTAAATTGGACGCCATTTTCGGTAACGCTTTTGCGGTAAACGGCGGACGTGTGCACCGCTCAAGTCAGTCAAGGTACTCAGAGACGCAATTGCGTTTTTTCAATGCTGCGGTACCGCTGCGTTGACGGCGGGAATTGCAGTTCAAATCGAACGCACGAGCGGCGGGCGGTAACGCAACGTCGACGCTGGTACGTGTGCAGGACCCAACAGATGTCACATAAACCAAACCGGAAATGCGGTACCGCACGTGTGCATCGGCGCTTAGTACACTACTATAATTAGCTGGCACGGTAATGAAATAAAAATCGATCGAATTAAATGGGGGCATGCGGGCTGCTGTTATTTTTCAGCTGCGCATGTTAAAACTTGGCAGCAAGTAACGTTAGTAACTTGATGCAATTACATTGTCATTATCGAAAGACTTGATGAAAAAGCACGAATTTAATTAAGTTTTCCCGTATTTCTGGTTTACCTTTCGCTGTAAATGTGAATTAGGTGTTTACCGCAAAAAATTAATTAAATGGTTCTCGGGAGTGATACTAAAAAAATGGATGCGAGCGGGCGGTGTTATTTTTTTACGTTTTATTCGTGATTTTTTCAGATGCGGGCGATGGCATTTTTTTTCCATACAAACGTAAATCAGTAGGTTACATTATGTTGTGGAGTGTAATATCTGAGTTTTAATGCCAAGATCAAAAGTTTCACATTTGATAAAAGTCATTCTTTAGATCCAAGTTTTTAGTTGTGACATGCCTTGACTGAACGAGATCCTTAGATTAGTTTCTATGCGATCCATGTGAATGGAGCAAAGAGCTCCTGTGGTCATCGGCTCCAGTTAATGTTTGGTGAAAGTGCTGATGCGTGAATGGTATTTTTCTTTAGACGATGTCATAAAAACGTTTCATGCGCTAAGGAAAAACCCCTCGTGCGCTTCTGAGAACCACTTAATTAATTTTTAGTGGCCTGACGTCCAGACGTCCGATAATCCTGAACCTTCATTTTGAAGTCATCAAGCGAAAGCAACACTGAGCTCCTTTAATTTTCTTCTTTAAGCCCTGACTAGACTGGCTGCATTGCGACGCAGGAGAGTGTCGCAGGACAGCGACGCAGGATAGTCAAAATCAGTCAATAAACGTCACAATAACAATCTGTGTGCAGCAATTTTGACCTTGTATAGGCACGTAAGTAACGCATCACTTCGCTTCAAATTTTCTTCTGTCTGGTTGCAGCTTAACTCCAATATTTCCGTAAAACTACGTGTCATACCACAATATAACAAATTATAGGAAAATTACGCTAATCTAGGACCACACAGACTTTAATTGGTGTTTCGATATGAGGCCGAGACGGATACCAACAGGTTAAAATACGAGAAGCGACTTAAACCAGTAGTGGGCGAAAATAGGTGAGACGGAACCGAAGGTCGGACGTTTCGTTTTGTCTCAACTCACTTTTTCCTGCCATAACTAAAAAAGATGAACTTGACGGATGGATCACTAGCGAGTTCCTTGATTTGTGTGCGAGTGAAATGCTGCTTATGGCTATTTCCTTTCAAAATTTAAATGGACATGTCAGTATGGCTTTGCGGTACAGCTTGGTCATTTGCTCTCAAAGTCCGAAGGTTCAATTCCCGCTCAGACAATCTGACATTTAAGTCGAAAAGGCAACGGAAATAGTTTGCATCTGCACTTTTCTGTTGACTCCAACTATGGTCGTAGTGTTCGCGTGGCTCACTTACAACCTGTCAACTGGTGCATCACATGAAATCGAAACTAAGACAACTTGGGGTTACATGTTGCAGTGTCGGCTAGTCAGGTTTCATCTCGTTCCTATACGAGACCGAAACCAATGTTAGGATTCGGGCGACGAGACAAAACGAGACGAGACCACTATGGTTAATATCGAGATGAGACCAAGGCTGAAGGATACCCAATCTCGTCTCGTCCTGTGTGACTCTACTGGTAACAACCACTGCATAAAGCTTAAAAATTTGCCCAACACAGTGATTGTATGTACAAGTACTTTTTTAATTTAATCAACTATACTTGTACCGCACGTATATTGGAAACCTTATACCTTCTGACGCCATCCTCTTCCACGAACCTGCTTGTCCCCTTAACCTTTCCTTGCCAATTAGTGTTTAATCAATTAGGGATGAGAGCTGATGGAGATAGCCTTTTCTGTTTTAAGTATTCTGTTCTAAACATGAAATTTTTTTCACGCGCGAGTTTGTCGCCCACCAAGGTTCAACGACAACTTTATCGTATGGCCAATCCAGATGAAATATAGATAAGCATGGCGATCACAACATCCAAAGGCAGTTTGGCTGTTTTCAGGTAGCTTAGGAAAAATAACAATTAGATAGAAAAAGCCAAAACTTGGTTTGATCGGGAGGTTTTGGTCGCCTGACAACATAACATCAGTGCACAGCTTACCGTTTTCTTAAGCAAAAAGGTGCGAATAACGTTCATATTTGCATAATTACTAGTTAGCTGGCTAATTTCATGATAATAATTCTTTCATGGGAGTTTACCTACGAACGTTTACCTACGAAAATTTCAGCAGCACCAGAAACAGTATGAGTAAAGTTCATGCCCATTTTTATAGAGGTCTGATAAGAACATGGTCTGAACAGAGAGACTGATCGAAATACAAAGCTGGTAAAGAACAAGACGTACAGAAAGACAGAAGCGTTTGAAAGTCGAATAATAGGCCTACGAATAACCTTCGTAGTTTAATAACTCGCTGACGAAGAAATGCAAACAGAAGAAAAAAGAAAAAGAAGACGAGTTTTTGGTGACCTTTTGTTTGGAAGAATGATATGACTACTGACGTATGCTATGCTCTAAAAAAA